>JALIGW010000001.1:304193721-304398721 GCA_023053685.1 Diadophis punctatus similis | reverse complement strand
TATATATATATATATATATATATATATATACATATATATATATATATATATATACATATATATATATATATATATATATACATATATATATATACACACACACACACACACACACACACACACACACACACACACACACACACATATATATATATATATATATATATATATATATATATATATATATATATATATATATATATATATATATATATATATATATATATATATATATATATATATATATATGTAACATTTTTTGCTGATAAATGAAAATAAAGGGAGACTATTATAGATCTATTTCGAGCTATTTTGCTCTCGTCAGATAGCCATACCCCTTACTGGGAATATATATATCCTCACAATCAGGAGGCTGTGAGTTCGATCCTAGGTAGAGGCAGATATTTCTCTCTCTGGGCACAAAGAGAATATATCTGCTGAACAAATCTCTACATTGGTGACAGGGAGGGCATCCAGCCAGTAAACACTCTGCTAGTTCCATTTAGTTGCCCAGACTCCACCCCACAAGGGATTATGGGGTCATTAAAAGAAGGTGTGTGTGTGTGTGTGTGTGTCTGTGTTTGTGTCTGTCTGTCTGTCTGTCTGTCTGTCTGTCTGTCTGTCTGTCTGTATGTATGTATGTATGTATGTAGCAGGTATATATTTATGTATGTATAAAACCATGTGTATATTTGTATTTGTATTTGTTTATTTGTCAAGCATATATGATTATAAGCAAAGTATAAACAGTAAAACATGATTCAATATATATGTAATAGTACAAGCATGAGTAAGAGTAAAAGAGGTATGAATATATGGGTACATTAGGACAGGAACGGTAGGCACGATTGTGCGCTTATGCACTCCCCTTACCGACCTCTTAGGAATGGGGTGAGGACGATGGTAGATAATCCGAGGTTGAAGTTTTTGGGGTTAGGGGAAGAAACTACTGAGTCAGGTAAAGTGTTCCAGGCTTTAACCACTCTGTTGTTGAAGTCAAATTTGTTGCAATCAAGTTTGGAGCGGTTTACATTAAGTTTGTATCTCCTGTGAGCTCGTGCATTATTGCGGTTGAAGCTGAAGTAGTCGTTAACAGGTAGGACATTGTGGCAGATAATTTTGTGAGCTACACTTAGGTCAGATCGAAGGTGGCATAGTTCTAAATTTTCAAGTCCCAAAATTTCAAGTCTGGTTTCGTAAGGTATTCTGTTGTGAACAGAGGAATGTAATACTCTTCTTGTGAAGTATCTCTGAAGTATGTGTGTTATGTAAGTGTTTCGGTAGATATATACTTTCTCTTGAGAGCAGGCAACATTTTTAATGTGGGCCAGTGTACTCACAGTAAAAAGAAATTATAATAAAAGTTATCTTATATCTCTCAAGCTTAACATTATGTGCAAGACTTTGGAAATGCTTGCAGTCATGGAGCAAGAGAAATCCTTTCCTATAAACAGATCAAGCTGTTATCATTTAGCATACATCCTCTTATTTTTCTGGTTTCCATCAGTGGGGAAGGTAGAAGGGGGGGGGAAGCTGCTTTTTTCAAATGTGTCTGCAATTAGAGACATCTTGAACACATCACAGGGCAAACTATCTTTCAGCAAATGCTCAGCAGGTGTTAACAGGAAAAAGCATCTAATTAACACCCTGACTCTGGAAGATATTGCAGCAATAAAGCCACCTTTGAAATCAAGAAGGGTCGCATTGTGAAGTGGCAGAAAATGATCACTCTCTGCCTACAGTTTTTCGTGCAGCTCCCTAGGCTGCCAGTGCGGGGACTTGACTTAAAGACCTGGCAAGTACTGAAGAAGAGTCTGATTTTCTGCCACTTTTGGGAACCGCCACTTGACTGTGCAATGTCACAAAAGTCACCTGAGAAAGCTGGGGTGGGGGAAGGAGTCCCTATTCTTCAAAGAGTCTGATGCTACTATAAAAGTAGGCTTTGGAAAAGTTACAAGAAAAAAGACAGAAGAGAATGAATACTTCATCACCTTATACATTTTAGAAAGTACCGTATTTTTCGGAGTATAAGACGCACCGGAGTATAAGACGCACCTTAGTTTTTGGAGAGGAAAATAGGGGAAAACAATCTGCCTACCAGGTATTCATCTGGCTAGCATCCTTAGTCTGGTCAGCTTCAGCACATTATTTTATCCCCTGGTTAGGACTTAAAAAAACCTTCTTCTGAGAGAGTAACAATGAAAGACCATGCAAGCCAGTAAGAGCTGGGAAAATCATTAGCATCGTTAACACCTACCTGCTACTTTGAGCTGAAAACAGACCACAATTAATTCTGGCCTTTGTGATATGCTAAGCAAGTTATCTAATCACGTTGAATCATGACCAGATGACACAGACAAATTCTGTTTGGCCCACACTCAATTTGACTTGCTGACACATTTCAGACCTTGAAATGAAGGTTGCATATTTTAATGGCCTCATCAACAGAATTTTAATTAACTGCTGACGACATTTGATGTAGATGTGACTACAGATGGAAATGAGTAAAGATGTGATAATAAACAACTCAATGCAAATATATTAATTCCATTCTGCCCAACACATGGATTAACTCTCTGAAAAGGGATTCCGGAAGAGAACATTCTTGATTCCTAACTGCTAAACCACTTTTATTGCTAGATTTCTCTACCAAGAATGAGCAAAGCAAACTTGGTTGTGGCTTATGGAAAGTCTGAGGTTGAACATTCTCAAGAATGAAAGCCTTTCTGGGTTTATGATACTCCAATAAGAGAGAAACCATCTTTTGTATTGTCCAGCATACCAGAATGCGGGAGTCCTTGATGCTCTCTGAGCTTGGTTGTTTTCCTGCAGACCAGAGGTGGGTTTCAACAGGTTCTGACTAGTTCTGGAGAACTGGTAGTGAAAATTTTGAGTAGTTCGGAAAACCGGTAGCGGAAATTTTGAGTAGTTCGGAGAACCGGTAAATACCACCTCTGACTGGCCCCCGCCCCCATCTATTCTCTGCCTCCCGAGTCCCAGCTGATCTGGAGGAAATGGGGATTTTGCAGTATCTTTCCCATGGAGTGGGGAGGGAATGGAGATTTTACAATATCCTTCCCCTGCCACGCCTACCAAGCCACGCCTACCAAGCCATGCCACACTCACCAAGGCACGCCGACAGAACTGGCAGTAAAAAAATTTGAAACCCACCACTGCTGCAGGCATGTCATTACCCACCTAGGTAACATCATCATTGTTATCTAGTTGAGTAACAAAACATCTACAAGAAAACAACTAAGTTCAGAGAGTACCAATGACCTTACATATTTGTACTGAGCTACAAATATTCTACTGATGCAAAACATTTGTTAGACCAATTCTGGAATACAGCTCACCTGTCTGGAACCCGCACTGCATATCAGACATAAATACAATCGAGAGAGTCCAGAAATATTTCACAAGAAGAGTCCTTCACTCCTCTGCTCACAACAAAATACCTTATTCCACCAGACTTGAAATACTGGGATTAGACAACTTACAACTATGTCGCCTCCGATCTGATCTAAATGTAGTTCATAAAATCATATACCAAAATGTCCTTCCTGTTAATGACTACTTCAGCTTCAACCGCAGCAATACATGAACACGTAATAGGTTCAAACTAAATGTAAACCGCTCCAAACTTGAATGCAGAAAATACGACTTCAGCAACAGAGTGATCAATGCCTGGAATGCATTACCTGACTCTGTGGTTTCTTCCCTAAACCCCAAAAACTTTAACCTTAGACTGTCTACAGTTGACCTCTCCCCGTTTCTAAGAGGTCTGTAAGGGGCGTGCATAAGTGCACCACTGTGCCTACCGTCCCTGTCCTATTGTCCTCTTTTATCGTTACTTTTTACTTATGTTTATACAAACTACTACTATCCTATACATGTTTGACAAATAAATAAATAAAATAAAAAAAAGAATGTATTTATTCTTCCAATTTCTCTCTCACTAATATTTAGATGCAGAACAAACAGGCTTAGCTGGTAAGTACTTGCCACGTTGCTTTTCCTGCCTGTCTGACATCTGAGTTTCACATCTGGAACACAACATCATGGAAATCTGAATAAAGAATGAGGCAAGCTTCCAGTTTGGATTGTCACATTATAAGTGCAGATCACTTTCTCCATAACTGGAACTGGAAGTCTAGCAGTTGTTATGGACCTCATTTCTCTCAGGGATGATGGAATTTCAGCTTAAGTAAAAGTTTTATATTCCTTCAGAGAGGTATTTTCATCTAATCACAGCATTTCAATTTAATTAATTAACCAGCCCAAAACCTCTCACTGAAAATCATAATAATCCCAGTTGTTATGACACTGAATAATGTTAACCAAAGGCAACGCTTTCTAGATCAATGAACCATCAATATCATTTGATGCTTAGAGCACATCACCAGCTTCAGTGAATCTCACAGATTCACAGTGGCTATTCTGCCCTGCAGCTGTCTGTAGAAAATGCTGTTTCTGACAAGAACACACAGCTAGTCCATTTTTTGCTATGTGGCTTGATTAAAAGACCAAACAATTGGCTTCTCCTTTTCAACCAGCCACATTGACAGAGATATATTTCATTAGCAGCAAGAAGCACACATTGAACTATTGCAAAATTCCTGCAATTTCATACCAGATACCAAGGAACCCAAATCCCGCTGCGGTCTTTGAGATCTGAGCTTGCCTTAAGAGCCAAGGTAAGCCAACTTCCCATCATGGATATGTCAGTTCATTCAAAAGCTGCTTATCTTCACAAGTGCTGTTTGATAATGCCTTGTAAGCTTTGCCTGGGGGCCTATTTTTCAAACACAATCTTCAGTTAACATTTAGCATGTCCCACCATAATAGAAAAAGGAACTCACAGGTACCACTTGTGAAGTCTTTATGATTAATAAAAGAAAGAAAGAAATCAAAGTACTCATGTTGCTCCTTAGATATGGAATGATTCATTTACCATGTACACTTGCTCCGGCCGATAAAGTAGATTCAAAAGGCAGGCAAATGTAAACTTTATAACCCAGTTAATAACAACAGAACAGCTCCTCTTGAGTTTCTGCCTAACAATCCATACACTCTACTCATCCCAAAGCTGAATTTTATACATTCAGTTTGCCTTTTGTTTATCTAGCTCTAGGCTGACTAAAGAAACACAAGACGTTATGGATGAGGCAGGGGTGAAATCCAGTAGGTTCTGACAGTTTCTGGAGAACCGGTAGTGGAAATTTTGAGTAGTTCGGAGAACCGGCAAATACCACCTCTGGCTGGCCCCAGAGTGGGGCGGGAATGGGGATTTTGCAGTATCCTTCCCCTGCCACGCCCACCAAGCCACACCATGCCCACCAAGCCACGCCCACAGAACCGGTAGTAAAAAAAAATGGATTTCACCACTGCAAAAGGAACATTTAGTCCAGCCTTCTGGGCAACACCTCCTGCCTACCTAGGAGTTTGAAAGCATGCAAGTGTGAGTAGATAAATAGGTACCACTTTGGTGGGAAGGTAAGAGTGTTCCATGCACTTTGGTGTATGGTCATGCTTGCCACGTGACCACGAAAATGTCTTTGGACACAACTAGAAAAGGGAAAGTGTTACCTTTTCTGGGACACATAGTAGACAATCAGATGCATCTGGAAAGCTCAAAAACATGGACCCTTCTATCCTTACTTCCACACAATTGGCCTTTACAGCATATCTTATGGGGGCACCCTGGAACCATCAAAACCTTGAGAGGGATGGATTTGATTTATATACCACATTAAACCATGATTTGCTTCATAGTTGTCTATGAAAAAGCAACAGTTGGCTGAGTTTGCATAATATGGTAGTTTCTAAACCATTATTCAGAAACTAGAATGAATGACTCTGTTGGCAAACCATGCTAAGCTGAGGCCCAAGAAACCATATTATATCCTATTGCGATTAGGAAAGTCAGTCATATACCTCATATCCTAAGAACCTGATCTATGAGGAGATAAAAAGGACTTAATATGGACTAGCTAAAAGTGGGATATGTGTAGGGAAAATGGCTACTTGCTAAAAGAAGCAAGGCTATAAAGAAACTTGAGTGTGTTGCTCTGTGTCCTAAGCTGCTTTAGTGCACTGTATTTTTCCTTAATATGGTTATTTTGATATGTATATGGACTGCAGTTATCGGATTTTCTTTGGAGATGTTGGCAAGGATTCCTGAATTGGTGGTCTTAACAAACTGGAGAGCACTAGATGGGGAAGCACTGTACTAGACCAACCTAAGAAGAATATTGAGTAAATTCGTCAAGTCCTTTTAGAGTAGCCTCCTTCCCTATACTTTTTCAGCTTCCAATTAGTCAGGTACATACTACGATTTTAAAGATTGCAGTACCATTGACAAATAAATATTGCATCACACAAGCAGTCTTGTGGAAGATTTAGCTTTTTCATTCAAGCAACATGTCAAATAAAGGGTGGATGATGGCTTTTGGCAAAACCTAGGGTGATTTCATTTGTTTCTGTGCAAACTTCCCCATTGACTGGAAGCTAGAACAAGAAAAAGAGAGCCAACACAGATCTCTGTTGCTGAACTAAACTCATTTGGATGCTACTTTAAGAAATAATGTAAATGTATGATGTCCCTTTTTAACTGGGAGTAAGAGCAGGAAAAAGTTTGGGCTACCATAAGGGGCATGACTACTGTAAAATATTTATTGCTCACAGTAATCCTAATTTCATACAATATTCTTCTATTAGTGTGGGGTTGGACTAGATGACCTACAAGTCCCTTCCAACTCTGTTAATCTGTAAAGATCTCTGTAAAGCTTTTGTGCCCATTGTGGACAAAAGAGCACATTTCAAAAGCACTGAGGTAGGAATACCTGTGTCCTTACATAGGATCCAAATATTTTCTTGTAAATAAATATTATGCTTAACACTGAGATTTCAAAATACAAGGTTGCCTCTAATTTCTGCCTGCCTTGACTAGAAACTAATTATGGATTTAGCAACCACAACAAAGAGATGTAACTTAATATCCCCCATTCTTAACCAAACAATAGGAAGATACCCAATGCAGGAATAGTAATGAAATCTGTCTATTGAGACCAAACAATTTCTAATACAAAATCTTTGTTTGGGCATCCTTCCATGTAAGTCTCAATATCTCTTGGGATGCTACCCACCCCTCCACCATCAAGCACCATCAAGCAGGGGTGGGTTCTTCTTTTCTTCTCTGCCGGTTTCCTCCTTTATGCGCCTTGTGGGCGCGTACATGCACAGTGCTAAAAAACCAGCTTCTGCATGTGCGCAGTAGCAAAAAACAAGATGGCGGCGTCTATGGTGCCGCCAAGAGAGCAGGTTCGGGGGGCGTGGCAGGCCTGGGTCGCTGCCGGTTCTAGCGACCCAGGCCACCAAGTTTCTACCTGTTCCATAGAACTGGTCCAAACTGGGAGGAACCCACCTCTGCCATCAAATTCAAAATATAATGGGTGCCAAATATAAGTTTTTTTCATACAGACTTCAGCTGAAAGTTTGTAAATGCCAGGCTTTGTAAGCAGTTGGCATTATATTTGTACCTTGCCTGTTGTATCTCCATATTGGCTGAACAAGGAGAAATACCTTTTGTCCCCCACTTCTGCTCTGCATCCTAGCAAGTGCAAATTGATTTTACAGATGAGTGAGCCATCTTTTCTACACCACAGCAAAAACACCTCTTATCTAACTGCCATCCAGACTGAAAGTCTCCGTGAAAAACAAGGGAGAGAAGCAGAGCAATATTGGTTAGCGGGAAAATGGTTCCTTTCAGAAAAGCACCTGAAGTTCTCACCTGCCGGATCCCCAGATGGTAGGTGAGGATGCGGTCCACAGCATCAGGATTCATCTGGGTCCATTCTAGGCTGTAGGCATATACACGGGCTCTGTTCTGCCACAATGGATTGTAGGTGTCATAGTAGAATTCTGGAGCATATGCTTTGCCTACAGGTAATAAATTGGATGTACAAGTATAAGTCAAGAAGGGGAAGTACAGAGAACAACAACAAACATTTTTTTCAAGTTATGTGTTGAATAACTGCCAATATTCTCCCCAACGGTTCTTACTTTGCCTTTGCCTGGATATCTGAAGCTGATTCTTCATTTCAATATTCAATAAAAACAAATTAAATATTTACAAAACAATATTCTCTTGCCAATTTTCCTTATGCAACAATATAGAAAAGTCCTGAGATGGGATGAGGCCAACCGCTTACCAAGTCTATCTTCTGCATCACATGTTGTTCAACCAGATACATTTAGGGATCTCATAACGCATCAATTGAGAATAACCATCTTTTCCCATTGCTGCTTCCCAGCAGATGATATTTGTCACCCCTCCCAGACAAACCAGAACAGGAGACAGGACTGGATGAACTAATTCTACTTTATGGTAAGGCTACACTAACAGAAAGTACAAACTTCCTGCTGCCACTTTTAAATGCTTTATCCATCAGGGTGGCTCCTTCTTGAGTTTGTTTCTCTGGCCGTTAAGCCAGAGGCCTCCAATCTTTTGGGCAACAGAGCCTGGTTCTGTGGAGAGAGGTTTTTCCATGGACCAGGGGGGGGGGTGTTTTCCCACGCTAAATGCATCCCACACATGTGCAGATGGGGCTTAGCTCATTTGGCCCCGTTTCTGGCACACTGCAGACCAGTGCTTGTCCCAGGATTTGAGGACCCCTGTGTTAAGCCGCTAGGTACTCCTGCCTCTCTTTTCCAATTGTTTCCTAAGCAGCATCTCTTTCCCTCATTCTCCAAGGTCACCCACACATTCCATTATATATTTAATGTACAAAGCCTGCAACTCAGGAGGTAGCAAACAGCCATTCAAACTAGTAGCTATGGGTAGTTTGATCTTTGAATTTGTCCAGTTCTTTTCAATTGCCTTCTACATCTATAAGCCTCACCTTGGCAAATGCCAGTCCATCAAACCAAGGGTAGCAAATCGACCGTAACATCAAGTAACATCAGACAGTATGTAAAGTATACTAGGAGTTGGATGATCAATAACCTGTGTTTTCCTAAATTTAGGGATGGTGCTAAAGAAATGACTACATAAAATAATCTTTTGATGGGATGGCAAGAAAACACAGGATATGCATGAGTTGGAAGGTAAATGGCTGAAAAATGTGGTAACAATGGGGAAGTGAGAAGGAGATAGGTATAGGGGGCATAGACTTGAAGGGCAGTGGGAAGATCCATTACCAAAGCAACCATCAGAAAAATACAGCTTAAAAACAGTCCAAGAAACAAACTTCAGAAAATGTCTTAGATAGGCCCTCCCTAATTTACACAAAGAGGGGAGGGAAAAACATGCAGATTTGCAAAACTCTATAACTGTAGCTGTTCTAATAAAAATAGTTTTAGACCCATTTAGATTAATTTCTTAATCTACCCTAAAAGACTGGCAATATGTGCTGATAGTCAAGGCAGCTGTCATGATGACAGAAGAGGAATATAAAAGATGGAAGAAGAAGAAGAAAGGATGGAGGAATATAAGAAAGGGTGATTGGACAATCACATCTATTAATGCCAAAATTCAGTGGCAACATTTGGGGAGGAGGTTCTAAAGGTTGCAACCAAGCCCTTTATTATTTTTGTATATAATTTTATTAAAAATGTTATAAAAAGACGAAAACTAGGAGAGGAGGTTCTAAAGGTTGCAACTAAGTTCTTTATTATTTTTGTATATAATTTTATTAAAAATGTTTAAAAAGATATGAAGAGTCAAAAGTGCAAAAAAAGGAAAAAGCTACAAAGAAATATTTTCTGATCTTCTGTACAGCAGTTATAAGTTCTGTAGGGTCCTTGGTGCTCTCTGAGCTTGATGGTTTTCTTGCAGATATTTCATTACCAAATAAGGTGACATCATCAGTACAGTTATAAGTTCATATAACTTATCAGTTATAAGTCAAATTATAAATTTACCTCTTGCTCTGAAGAAGCTTCTTGGATGAGAAGTGAAATGTCTTCAAAGAAAAACAAAGAAAGTCCAGTTGCCTCTTGAAAAAGCACCTTTGGGACAACCATGGCATGGATGACTGAGAATCTCCATAGACACTTTTGCTCTAGGGCTACAACATAACTCTCTCTTTTTTCTATATTCTGTTGCATCCTCAAAACCATAAATCATACATTCTTTTTTTTTCCTGGTTCACACAAAAAGCCTATAAGAGGTTTCCAGTCAGCAATAAATGTAGAAGGCCATGAGTCATGAATCTTTGCCAGATTTTACACTACATTAATTGCTGCTGGCTAACAGAACTTTGTTTATGCGATCAGTACGAATTAAGAGTGACAGATTACAGACACATATTTGGATGGACCATTTGGTGAAGAAAATTTGTGAGTTTAAAGGGGATTGGGAATGCATTTCCAAACTTTTACACAGACATTCTCTCTCTATTGATTGATTGTTCCAGTAGGCCTTTTTGACTGAAAAGAAAGCTAAGCATGTTACCAGTCAATCTGTCATGGTTGCCTCACTACACAGCCCTGCTCACAACCAGACAATAGTAATGGGAGGGAGGGGGGAGGGAAATTTGGAATGCAAGTGTGCCGACTCAAAGCCTGAGATCATCAGCCAAACACCCGAACACCCGAGGTCATCAGCTGGGAACTTCCGAGGCAGACAGACTGTTCCCAAAACAAAGTGAGTGCAAATTACTGGTGGAAATTGGACAATAGGAGGTCCAGGGGGCAGAAAGAGTGAGTTTTCCTATGCTGTTTAGCAATAGCAATAGCAATAGCAATAGCAATAGCAATAGCAATAGCAATAGCAATAGCACTTAGACTTATATACCGCTTCATAGTGCTTTACAGCCCTCTCTAAGCGGTTTACAGAGTTCAGCATATTGCCCCCAACAATCTGGGTCCTCATTTTACCGACCTCAGAAGGATGGAAGGCTGAGTCAACCTTGAGCCAGTGAGATTTGAACAGCTGAACTGCTGAACTAGCAGTAGCCTGCAGTGCTGCATTTAACCACTGCGCCATCTCGGCTCTTGCATGTGAAATCATTAGAACTGGCTTTTCTACTTCTGTACCCATATGAAATCTTCAGTAAAGTTATACTCTTGGTAAAAGAATGTCCCAGGAGTTTCTTTGGCTGCTGAATTTCGGGAGAGATAAATGGCTCCATGAAATAGCAATAGCAAGAGCGCTTAGACTTATGTGCCGCTTCACAGCCCTCTCTAAGTGGTTTACAGAGCTAGAATATTGCCCCCAAGAATCTGGGTCTTCATGAAACAAGTTGATATCAGATATATGGGTGGATACCTAAGCTACCTTTATATATATGGACATGAGAACTTTTCTTCTATCAGGAAACTCTGCCCCGGATGTGAAAATATCATGGCTATGCTTGGCCTTGAATGGAGACCTACATGGTCATTTGTCAGCATAGGCAGGAGAACTTCAATTGCTATTTGCTTCAGAAGATATCTTATCTCTCTCTGGCATCTCATATTGATGATGAATGTGCAGTCTCCACAGGGCAAGGGAGAAAAAGCATCACATTGCTCAAGTAACGAAGCTGTTACCTGAACTGTCAGGAGAATCAATATGGAACAAAGTTGGTTGTGTTCAACAGAGCAATGCAAATGAAAGGATGTGAGATGGGGGTGGGGGAGAGAGAAACCTACATTTCTAAAAGAACCACGGGACATGAAAATGTTATACTCAACTAGGCAACCCATGTCCCTTTGGGCCATTGTTTCTGAGATATTTTCTTACCTAAATGGAGAAATAGAATGATCACAGGTGGGCAAAAAAAGCAGTTGGAGTTGGAGTGACTTCCAACTTATTGCTGGCTTCCACACTGAGTTTCCTTGTGGGAAGCTGACAGCTTTGGAAATCATCTCCCTCCCACATATGCATAAAGCCTAGAACAATGACAGATAGGAAATTATTCCCATCAAGAGGTGATATAGGATCTTGCTTCCTTGAAGTCATTCTTACTTAGAAAATAAAACCGAGATTTAATTCTAATTAACAAAATATTTATTTCAGTATAAAAATAACAAAATATAAACCTTAATAAGCTACATTTTCTCAGCTAAGAATTCATGTCTGCCTCGGGCGAGGCTCACAGGAGAAGAAGAAGGGAGGAGACTCCTGGAATGCACACATGCGCAGTAAAACATATCACATGTCTGCTTGATTAGAAAATACAATAAACCTAGAAATATTGCAGAGGTGCTCAACTGGCAATATTCACATCGTGACAAACAATAACAGTCAAGTCTCTGAATCCATTAGATGTTGGTAAGTATAGAATAGAATAGAATTCTTTATTGGCCAAGTGTGATTGGACACACAAGGAATTTGTCTTCGGTTCATAAGTTCTCAGTGTATAAAAAAGATATAAGTGATGAATCATGATCATACTCATCATAAATACATTCATCATGAATCATAAGACACAACACTTAGTGATAGTCACAGTCATAAATAAGCAATCAAAATCCAAGTTAACTTGGAATGGTGATTCACATCTCCCCACCTTACAAACCTTTCATTTTATTTCTTTCTACCGCAGATAGTGATAATCTTAACATGTACTATGCCTGAACATGTGATTGAAAACACATAATATCTGCATGCTAACTTTCCTAAGCATCTTGTTAGGTAGTTCACTTCTGTTGTACCTCACTGCAGATTGTACAGAGAGATCTGAAGCTAGAGGACAGAAAGAGTTACCGGTACCTTGTCGAGCGATGCTGGACTTAGGGCATCCCTTGCCACACTATTTCTTAGAAGGTCGCTGACTATGGGAATCTGGGAGGGGGGATTGCATGAGGGAGTAAATGTAGACATAACACATAATTACTAGATCTTCAAGGTCATCCTTTGTCCAGCACCTGTCCGGAAACTGGGAGGAGGAACGGCCATGCAGGCAGAAGATGAGTGGGCAAGGTGACCTAGTTGGGGGTGTGGGACAAGGGTGCTAACTTCCTACGGGGTGGGAAGCTAGGGGAAAGTCAGATTCGGGTTTCCCTTGGATGTGCCAACATGGCTTCAGCAATAAATTGGAACTTTGAGGAATACTTTGCCTTGGACTCTGATTTACACTTGAATGCTATTTGGAACCCTGATATACCTTTAATGATCTATCAGAATATTTTACTTTTATGTTATTTTAGTTTTGTTGGCTTTCCACAGCATTTCATTGCCTCTGTTCTATTCTTGATCTCTCTCTCTACTATTTATCAGTACCTCCAATTTCTTAATTCATATATATATTTTTCTATTTACATTTGTTTTCATTGTCTATGCTGTTCTGCAAATATATAAAAAAGGGGAAAAATGGAGAAAAAGTGTTTCCTCAGTCTCCTCATTTAATCCATGAGTAAAATTTCAATCACTTGAAGCTGGTCTCTCAATCATTATAGTGTGAACACTCTCCAAGAGCTCACAAAGTTCTTTCTCCCACTTGTAAATCTCTTTGGTATAGATGGGACCTTTAAAAAAAGTTTAATAGATGTTATGAGTGTTTGTTTAACACTCGATGCATTTGCCATAAATACAGAGAGACATGCAGCAATTACCATGACAGGGTGCAATAGAGGAAATGAACTGAGGATGATATTCTAGCAGATGGCGGGAAACTATTACCTTCTCCTGATGGATAAGAAGCTTCTAGTCTCAAAGCCTTGTTTGTTCCCGTAATTACCAATTTGGTGAAGAATCTGCAGGCGGAGAAATAAGACTCCACTGTTTATGTGTTTGTCTGTTAAATGGCTCAGGGAAGATACAGCATTTGCATACAGAGACACACTAGGTAAGAAATATATGATTAGGTTCTGTGCAGAATAAAGTCTTGGCCCATTTTTCTCTCTCTCTATGCCTTCAAAACCTGAGCTTGGAAGAGAATAATCTTTAAGGATGCACCGTCTTTTCTGGGTGTATTCCAAGATGCAGCTTAATTCAAGAGAAGAGGTGAGATTTCAGGAACTATTGGCTACAATGCCTCTGAGACACCTTCATGTTTAGAGGCATCCTGACCCCGTGTCAGCTGTATCGACATTCTGCTGTAGAAATATGATATTCAGGAAGTGAAATGGGAAAGAGTCAACCAGATCTTCCTCTAGACGGTAGAGCTTAGAGCTTATGGATTTCATGGCCTTGCAGTGAGCACAATAAATTGCTTCCCTCCTGCATGTTCAAGGCAGAGCATCCAAGGCTAACTAGGTTTCTTCTCTGGCACTTGACACAATACGTTCTCCCTCCCTGTCAATACAAGTACAGTAATTGACAACTGGCTCTCTCTTTATAACATCTGCTATGAAAACTTCACCTTAACCAATGAAATGACTTTTCATTCTCATGGATGAAAATGCACAGGCTCTCACGTGACCAACTTAATCAGGAGTCACAGAGCCCAGAGGCAGGCTTCTTCAGATGTTTTTCAGTATGTGTATGGCAAAATGAGTACCACCCGGACTGGGTAGCTTGTGGCAGCTGCTGCATCTGACAGTTTAGTTGATCCTGAACAATTAGAGACATCATGAATAAATTGGTGCACCTGTTAACAGAATTGTGGGAATTCAGGTCTGGAGCATTTGGAGAGCAGCAGGATAAGGAACATATTTGTAGGGGTAGTCCCAAAGTCTCAGAAGGCATGCAAGTAGATTAGGAAGTAATGGAAGAATAGCAAATGTAAGACCTCATTACTCTTTTTCTCAAATGGGACACCGATAGGAATTCCCTTCATAAGGTTAAATAGCTTGTCAGTGTGTGTTGATGAGCCCCAAAAGCTGGTTTTGAGACCCAGAGGGCTAATATCTTGGAAAGCTGAAACTATTCTCAAAGGATTATAAGCCTTTCTTTTACAAGTTCCTGTCCTTCCTATATACTTGTCTGGCTTTCCGTGCAAAACCTTCATGGTGGCCAATATACATCTAAGGCTTGCTTTCAAAGGCAGAACTACTCAATAGAAGGTTGCTGTGATCTTCTAATTGCAATCTTGGAGATGAGGAAAAATGTTACTTTCCTTCTTTATGAAAGCAAGCACTCAATTTATAGATCCTAAGCACATTGTCTTTAGCCAATAAGCTATCACCAGTTGCAGCTAGTCTGAAATATGCTATTTAACTCATTGCCCATTATTGTACTATATATATATATATATATATATATATATATATATATATATATATATATATATATATATATATATATATATATATATATATATATATATATATATATATATATATATATATATTATAAAGAGGAATAGAATTTAGAATAGAGCTGGAAGGGACCTTGGAGGTCTTCTAGTCTAGCCCCCTGCTCAAGCAGGAGAACCTATACAATCTCAGACAAGTGACTGTCCAGTCTCTTCTTAAAAACCTCTAGTGATGGAGCACCCACAATTTCTGAAGGCAAGCTGTTCCACTGGTTAATTGTCCTCACTGTTAGGAAGTTTCTCCTTAATTCCAGGTTGCTTCTCTCCTTGATTAGTTTCCATCCATTATTTCTTGTCCTGCCCTCTGGTGCTTTGGAGAATAATTTGACCCCCTCTTCTTTGTGGCAGCTCCTCGAATATTGAAATACTGCTATCATGTCACCCCTAATTCTTCTTTTCTTTAGACTAGCCAGACCCAAAATCTGCAGCCGTTCTTCATATCGTTTAGTCTCCAGGCCCTCCAGGACATAATAAATGAAACTGCTGTTTCTGTTTTTGTTGCTTAGGTACTGGGGGGGGGGGGATTCATAGTTCCAGATTATCTGCAGAAAGAATGATTTCTGTATCTTTAGGCTCAATTTAGAAGAATAATTAAGACTGAAAATTAGATTTTGTTTTCAGCTACTGTATATTTTTTGCACTACCAATTTTCTTATTATCTAACATAACATACACATAATGGAAGCTCTTCTGTAAAAATAGTAACCAGGCATGGATCTCTCTCTCTCTCTCTCTCTCTCTCTCTCTCTCTCTCTCTCTCCCTCCCTCCCTCCCTCCCTCCCTCCCTCCATCTCTCTCTCTCTCTTTACCTTTCTTACTTTAAGTGATCTATAACAACTAAAGTATGAAGTTCATGTAAAACACAAAGACCCTGTAATATTCAGGGTCAAAGCTAAGCAAATGTGACGCCTGCTGGCTGACAAGGAGAAAAACACGAACCGTGCTACCTTTTTTCTGAATCTTTTACCACCATTCCATCCTTTTGAGGCAACACATTGTCAGATTTGTCACTAGTTCCCTTCCCTCTCTGTCATTCTCTCTTATTTCTGGAGCTTATATCGACATCTTATTTTCTGAAAGATGTCAGCACACTTGTAACATTTACACCGTCAGTAAGACAGATGCTGCAATGCCATCACTCACTCACTTACTTCATAATTAGGCTTATACCATACTTAGTCTGGATTCAAGTCTATATGAAAAGGTGCATGTATGGACTGTATCTGGGGAAATAGTATTTTGCACAGCTACACCATTCCATTTTTCATGCATTCATACAGGTATACACAGAAAATTGTTCAAGCTCAGCAAATACACACACACACACACACACACACACACACACACACACACACACACACACACACAATCGTAGACTAAGAATACATAACATTTTAAAGGGGAAAATGCACTCATCATGAAAAGTAGCTACAACTATGCATCTTTAAAAGAAATGCACATAAAACCACACAGATTTTTAGGCAGATTATTTTCTGAGGAATTTGCAGATTGATATTGAACTACATCTATGGTTGAAAAAAGGACAACTGGCAAACTGAGGACAAACTGAGAGCGTAGCTGACAGAGATTTACCCATCTCTAGCTGGCTCTGTGTATCTCCTCCAACAAGCAAGAGATTTCTTTGCATTTTGACTTTTTGGAGGAGAAGAAAGTATAGCAGGCTATTTACAAGGAACCTGATGGCCACCTGTACAGATTCCGGGCACATATGTTTTCCAATTGTTCCTCAATCCCTTCTTTCTTTCTAATTCTATGATCTTCTTATTTGTTCTGCTCTCACATATTCTGGGTCATCAGTACCCTTCCTAACATGCCGTACCTAGAACTGGATGCTATATTCCAAGTATGAGCTAATCAAGGAAGAAGTGAGGAATACACTAACTTATCTTGATCTTGGCACTCTTTGTACTTTCTTCTCCAACTTGCTATGCATGTGTGTATACACACACAGAGAGAAAGAGAGAGAGAGAGAGAGAGAGAGAGAGAGAGAGAGAGAGAGAGAGAGAGAGAGAGAGAGAGAGAGAGAGAGAGAGAGCCTTGGTTAACCCACCATCAGTGGCCTTTGGGAGCCTGACAGAGAAGTTTGATAGGGGCGATGTCCAAGATCCATTCACAACCCAACATGAACTGTTCTGGTGGGAAGGGCAACATAGTCCCTCATAGATCAGACCCTAATGGCAGCTGTTCTCTGCTTTTTCAAAGAAAGAGTGGGCTTTGTATTAGAAGCAACCTAAAATGGCGGCGGGCAGGGGTGGGGAGGCAAACGGAATGCATAAGATTTTTCTCTGGATGGATGGCAGGGAGCAACCATACCAGTTTGCCTGCTCATAATTCTGTGGCTGGCCAGGTCCATTCTGATAACTACTGTGTGAGGTCCCCTCACTTAGCCAGGAAAAACCGAAGGTACAAGAACAGATTAGGCAAAACCTGGCTCAAAACCAGTAACTGGGAGAGGGACCTTGGGGTCCTAGTGGACGATTACTTAAACATGAGCCAGCAGTGTGTGGTAGCAGCCAAAAAAAGGTAATGCAATCCTTGATTTATAATCAGAGGCATAGAATCAAAATCACATGAAGTATTAGTACCGCTTTATAAAGCCTTAGTAAGGCCACACCTGGAATACTGCATCCAGTTTTGGTCACCTCGTTACAAAAAATATATTGAGTATTTGGAAAAAGTACAAAGAAGAACATCTAAGATGGTTAAAGGCCTGGAGATAAAACCTATGAAGATCAGGTGCAGGATTTGGGTTTGTCTAGTATAAAGAAAAGAAGGATTAGGGGTGACATGATAGCAGTATTCCAGTATTTGAGAGTTTGCCACAAAGAGAAGGGGGTCAATTTATTTACCAAAGCACTTGTAGGCAGGACAAGAAACAATAGATGGAAACAAATCAAGGAGAGAAGCAACCTGGAACTAAGGAGAAACTTCCTAACAGTGAGGACAATTAACCAGTGGAAAAGCTTTTGCTCAGAAGTTGTGGGTGCTTCATCACTAGAGGTTTTGAAGAAGAGACTGGACAGTCACTTGTCTGAAATGGTATAGGGCCGTGATTGCGAACCTATGGCATGCATGCCACAGCCGGCACACAGAGCCCTCTCTGCGGGCAAGCAAGCCATTGCCCAGCTCAGCTCAGCTCCATCACACATGCATGTATGCGCCTCCTGCTGGCCAGCTGATTTTCGGGATGAGCGGGGGGCACAAGTGGGAGATGCATGCATATGCGCGGGGGGGTCACACGCGCATGCGCGGGGCGGGAGACAGCACGGGGGTGGTCATATTTGGTCCCAGGAGGCTGCAGGGAGGCCTGCTAGGTTTAAAACAGGGGGCGGGGGTGTCATGCACGCATGCGCGGGGGGTGGGGGGAGCATGGGGGGTCACGTGCACATGTGGGAGGAGGAGGGCGTGGGGGGGTCATGCGTGCATGCATAGGGGATGGGCATATTGCATTATGGGTGTCGGCGCTTGCACGCGTGTGCGCTCTCAGCACACGACGAGAAAAAGGTTAGCCATCACTGGTGTCCTGCTTGAGCAGGGGCTTGGACTAGCAGTCCTCCAAGGTCCCTTCCAGCTCTATTCTGATTGATTGATTCATAAGAATGTTCCCACCTCTTCTTAAAATTTCAAAAGTACTCATATTTCTCCGTGTAATGAATCTCCAAGAAGAGATTGGGTAGGCCTCGAAACAATAGGAAAGCAGGCTAAAATAAGAAAACCTATGAAAACTTTCACTTCTCTTTTTCACAGCAATCTCCGGCCTTTCAAGCACCGCCCACCACACCCCAGGGAAGATGAGCATTTTTCTTCTAGCTTAGCAAAACAAACAAGCCCAGCTGTTTCTTTGCTTGTTTGTTTAAAGAACAGACAGCCTTCTCCCTGCAGGAAATCCCCTCTCCCTGATCTTTTTTTGCATTTGAAAATCTGTCCTCCTAGTGCTACAAGGCTAAAGGAAAGGAGTGGCAAAATGGTTAAAAGAAACCCTCTTAAACAAACAAAAATAAAAACCCTGCCAGAAATGAACTAAAGAATAGTCCTTCCCTCTGTTTGCTCATTCTGTTCCCCTCCCGCATGCATTACTATGGCTTTCTTGTGTAAGTCATACAGAGGTGGTATTCTGCCCGTTCAAACCGGTTCGGGCAAATCGGTAGTGGCGAGCGGCACTATGCCATCCTGTTTAGGCACATTTTAAAGCCTTGCACATGTGTGCAAGCCGCACACGTGAGCAAAGCGCACGCACGCACTCACATCTGCGAACCGGTACTGTATTTTTCGGAGTATAAGACGCACCGGAGTATAAGACGCACCTTAGTTTTGGGGGAGGAAAATAGGGGAAAAAAATCTGCCTACCAGGTATTCATCTGGCTAGCGTCCTTAGTCTCGTCAGCTTCAGCACATTATTTTATCCCCTGGTTAGGGCTTTAAAAAAACCTTATTCGGAGCAAGTAGCAATGAAAAAAAGCCTGCAAAGACTTAGGGCTGGAAAAAAACCTCCTTTGGACAAAGTAGCAATGAAAAAGCCTGCAAGCCGGGAAGATCGTTAGCACCTCATTAGGGCTGGAAAAAACATTCTTTGGAGTGATTAGCAATGAAAAAAAGCTTGCAAGTCGGTAAGAGCCAGTAAGATCGTTAGTGCCTCGTTAGGGCTGAAAAAAAGCTTTGAAAAAGCTACATTCAGAGTATAAGATGCACCCAAATTTTCAGCCTCTTTTGGGGGGGGAAAGATGCATCTTATACTCTGAAAAATATGGTAGGTAAGGTAAGGGAATACCACCTTTTAAGTCATAGTGTGATTTCACTTCCCTCTTTAAGATGAAATCATCCCTTTTATGGCCTCTTCTGCTGGGCAGAAAGAATTTGGCCAGAGCACATGAACTCGTAAGTAATAGTGAAGACTGCTTTAAATATGATTCAGGACCTAGTGACTGCATTTCCTGGTGACTTTTCTTACTAAGAACAGAAGAGTTGTTCTTTATTACTTTCTCCTTGGAATTTTTCCCAAGCTCCTAGTCTAGTTTACATCTCTTGACTTCACTGGTAGTTTTCCCTCCCAATATCAACAGGGTCCAATCCCTCTCATCTCTTTGAGATCAATCAGAATTTGATCCAGATCCCATTCAGAGAGGTAATCCGCCTAGGTGGGCAGATATACTCTTAAGCAAACTCATTGTCTGGCAAGCCACACAGCAAAAGCAGACAACCAAAACGTGCTAGCCAAGTATCTGCTCAGACATGACACAAAAAGTCTTGCCCAAATCAGAACTGTTAGGAAGAATTAATGAGTCAGGGGCAGGGTTGGTGATCAGAAGGCCTAATCCTATCTATTTTGATGGGTCCCAAATGATACTGCAAGTGCAAAACATGAATGCAGTCACGTATTCTCACTGTTAATTTGTCTGAACTCACACTTATATTTCATTAAACTCCATCAGTAACAAAAAGCTCTTAATACAGTACTCTCACTTTGTATTGGCAGGGAATGGAGACATTTGAGCATCTTCATCTGATTCACCAGCTGCAAATCTACCAGAAGGAAGAGGTCAGTGACCGTTGTTTGGATTATATCAGATTAGGATATTTTAAGAAGGGGAAGGGTGGATATTTCAGTTGCTGCAAAATTCACCAACAAGACAATATGTGTGGACAAAATAGTCTGAAGCTAAGTAAAAACTGAAGTATGGCTATCCATCTTTCAACCAATTCTGGCTGGCTCCCAATCAAAAATCAAGAGACATATAAAATCATTTTAAAAACTATAAAACACAACCAATTAAAACAAAAAAACCCCAACAACCTGGTGCCAATCTGTTCTAACATGCCATCATTTTTTTCCCTACACCAGGGAAAAAAAACAGATCTTTAAAGCTTTATGGAAGATTAAGAGGCGGAGCCCAGTAGTGGATTCTAACACCCTTTGCTACTGGTTTGTGCACGCGCTTCTGCGCATGCGCAGAAGCATCCCGGGTGGGTGGGTGGAGCATCCCAGGTAGGTGGGCGGAGCATCCTGATGCCGGCACTACCGGTTCTTAGAACTGGGCTGAACCGGGAGCAACCCACCGCTGGTGGAGACCTTCAGGGGAAAGGTGTTCCATAAGGCAGGAGCTCCCACAGAATGCTTCCTAGTTTCCATCAGATGAGAACATTTGGGGGAAGGGACTAGCAACTGGACAATAATACAGAAAAAGTAGTTTTCCCAGTCCAGTCTTTATCTTTGGATACTTCTAGTGGTCTTCTATCCAAGTAATAGCAGGCTAAGCCCTGTTTGGAAATCAGCTCAGATTTGCTGGGTGCTGCTAGTTGCTATGAGAAACAGATGCAACTATTCTGTAATGGTTGCACTGGCTGCCAATTTGATTCTGCGTCCTATTTAAAATGTTAAGTTTGCCTGTGAAGTCCTAAATCATTGCAGATCATGTCACCGGAAAGACTATGTGCATCCAAATGAGCCTGCTCGGATTTAATCCAATGAAGGATCCCCTGCTGTTCACTGAGCAAGTGATAGTAGACTGAGGTTGTTATAAATGATCTATTTCTAGCAATGGCCCCACATTGATGGAATGAACTCCCTAGGAAGAATAAACAGGCACTTCAATAATTGCTTTAAACTGGTATTTTAAGAGTTTCTTTTAATTATATGCTTTGTAAAAATGCTACATATTAACAATGCTCCTTTTAAAGAGGCCAGTGTGGATGTACTTTGATGAACAGATGTAATTATACCATCTCCCAATGATAAATTGCCATGAAAGTCCATTTACGGTATAGATCCTCTAATAGTAATGAACAAATGAAGCTGGAATATTTGCTAATTGAAACGATGCCTATTTTAGCACATTGTGCTACGCTTAACCATAGCTTGCTGAATAAATGACAATGGGCTAAATTCAGATAATACACCAAGACATAAATCATAATTAACAGGTTACAATGGCTTGGTTCACATGACACAATCAACATTATTGAAGTGTTTTGTAAATTTAAAAAATGTACATTATGCCTATGCTCCCCAATACCTTTGTTTTGACAACTGTGTTTGGAATACAAGTAGTCCTCATTTAGCAAACTGCCTCAGACATCATTTGCACTTATGATAGAGATTATAACTTTATCATTAATACCCACATTTGTCACCTTTGCAGGTCTGCAAAATAAATAGGGTTTACATCCACTCAGGGAGGCAGTGGATGTAATGTGCCGATGCCTGGACGATGTAAGGATCTGGGTGGGGAGGAACAGGCTCAAGCTTAACCCCAACAAGACTGAGTGGCTCTGGATATTGCCCCCTAAGGACTATGTTGACTGTCCCTCCTTGGTTATTGGGGGAGAAAAACTAACTCCCTCGGAACGGGTCCGCAATTTGGGAGTTCTCCTAGATCCTCAGCTAAAATTAGACCAACATCTTACAGCTGTGGCTAGGGGAGCCTTTGCACAGGTCCGCCTGGTGCACCAATTGTGACCATACTTGGAGAAGGAGGTTCTACTCACGGTCACTCATGCCCTTGTCACCTCTAGATTGGACTACTGTAATGCGCTCTACATGGGGCCATCCTTGAAGAGTATCCAGAGACTTCAACTGGTGCAAAATGCGGCTGCGCGTGCTGTGGTGGGTGTCTCAAGATACACCCACGTAACACCTATACTCCGCCTGCTGCATTGGTTGCCCATTGGTCTCCGGGTGCAATTCAAGGTGTTGATTATCATCTTTAAAGCCCTACATGGCTTAGGACCAGGTTACCTCCGGGACCGCATCCTACCTCATACTTCCCTTCGACTGGTTAGGCCCCACAGAGTGGGGTCCTCCGGGTCCCGTCAACCAAACAACGCCGGCTGGCGGGGCCTAGGGGAAGGGCCTTCTCTGTGGGGGGCCCTATTCTCTGGAACCGACTACCCCCAGAGATCCGAATTATCCCCACCTTGCTGGTCTTCCGAAAAGCCATTAAGACATGGCTCTTCCTACAGGCGGGGTGATTTTGAGACAACTTCACAGCCTAGGTCTCCCCCATGTATGCATGGTTTTGTATGTCTTTTTAAAACTGTTTAAAAATTGTTTTAAAATTATTATATTGTTTAGTTTGCTCTTTAAATGTTGTACGCCGCCCTGAGTCCCCAGGGAGTAGGGCGGCATATAAGAACACTAAATAAATAAAATAAATAAATAAAATAAAAGCTGAAGTAATATAATGTTGTGATGTTTCATTTAGCAACACTTTGCTTCATGGCCAATTTGCTGGGCTCAATTGCAGTTGCTAAACAAGGACTAGCTGTACTAAAGATGCTTTTTGAAAAGGTAAAAGTCAGTTAAAAAACAAAGTCCAGCTGCCTTTTTGAAAAGCAACTTTGGGACAACACAACCATGACCTGGATGAATGAGAATCTCCATAGACAAAAACCAGCTGTAGTTTAGTGCAATGTGTAAATCCAGTCTGCTACCTTACAATAACAACTCTAGGATAAGACTACCAGATCTGCAAAAACCCAGAAGACCCTAGATCGGGGGTGTCAAACTGGCGCCCCACAGGCCGAATGCGTCACGTGCAGGTCACGCCCACCCCAGTTCTGCGAATGGGGAAAACATCGCAAAATGTCCCGTGACGGCAATGTGACATGGCGAGTTTGACACCTGTGCCCTAGATGGTAGTACAGTGAAAAAGAAGATCATTATTTGGGGATCCTCATCTATTTGCTAATAGTTAGTAATTTACTTCTTGAAACAGCACTCTGTAATAGGACTTCTTCAAAGCATGAAACTCCAAATGTCTACAGAAACCTGCACACATAATTCCTCATAAATGCTGTAGCATGCTGGCCTATTTTATCTCATTCTATGTGAATACCTAGCAATGGGAGGATTAAGCATAAGCTTGTAGCTGGAAAGCTCCTGAACCAACGTAACTCATATTTTGCCCAGTCATACTAGCTTGTCTGCAAACTGTAGGATTAGAAGGGGATGTTTAGATGATTGAGTCCATCTGCTGTTCAGTGCAATTTCATTTTATTCTGTTAATGAAAAAAAAAGCAATATAGCAATATTTTCCCATGATATCCAATGGGAAAAATCAAGCCCCATTTTAACACTTGTCAGAATCTGAGCAATGATTAAGATTAAATCATTCCCATCACCCTATTTCAGAGCAACCTACAAGAGCACGGGTGTCAAACTTGCAGTGTCACGTTGCCGTCACATGATGTTTTGCGACGTTTTCCCCCTTCGCAGAGCTGGGGTGGGCGTGGCCTGCGTGTGACTCATCCGGCCCACGGGCCACCAGTTTGACACCCTTGCACAAGAGGGAAGGCTATTTCTCAAGGTCAGCTTCAGGTGGTCAGGGCAGATCAGGTGCTTTTTGCAGCTGTCTATGTTCAATGCACCAGACAATAGACCGGGGGTGTTAAACTCGATTTCATTGAGGGCTGCATCAGGGTTGTGTTTGCCCTTGGGGGGCCAGGGTGGGCATGGCCACTTTGACATTATTTGTGTCGGGGTTGTTTGTGGTGGCCCAAGCAGTCTGCCAGTGAAAACGGGCTCCCAAGCTCTGCTTTCGGCTGTGATGGCTTCCTGCAACCCTCTACCAGTGAAAACGGAGCTCCTGCGCCCGTGGCCCTCCTGAGCTCCATTTTCACCGGCAGAGGCACTTGGGCTGGTCCTTTGCTGTTTCCAGGGCGGCCCCGCGGGCCAGATCCAAGCACCTCACAGGCCAGATCCGGCCCCTGGGCCTTGAGTTTGACATCCCTGCAATAGATTGTTGGAACCAGCAGCCGATACAAACATCACATAAAAATTAATCACCAATCTGGACCCCTTTTGGATGTCACTTCTGTACTATACAATGCTGCTGAGGAGTCCGCCAGGTTCACATTTCTGATTTAGCATGCACAGACATGAAACCCTGTAATTGGTATATCAGCAGCATCCAAGCCGATGCAACAAAGCACTTCTGAAAAGAACTGTAGCATCAATTTAGTGGAAGCTTTAAAGAATTAAAGCAGAATTCTGAATACAGGGAAAGATTTAAGGGGGAAGGGATTAATCTAGTCCTGTCATTTCAGGGCAGTGTCTGAGTTGGCAAGATGATGGAAGTGAAAGGAACAAAACATACGCAACTCTGTTTAAACTGGAGCTTGTAAGTCTAACAAGTTCATGGATGGATCAAACACTTCAATAACTGATAAATAAGGAACTAACAATATTATAGTCTGCAGTTAATTGAGTGGGGTTTTCTTATTCTTTTTGTATAGGATTAATTGAATTGGGCTTTCCTTCTGCTGTCACATCATTCCTTGTCATCTCCAAGAGGCAAAACTTGTGAGATGTGTACTTTGTAATAGGCTACAGTCCATTTAGCACCCTTCCTTTCTTTATGTATCCTGGAGAAGTCTCTAAAATCTGTGGGTGGACCTTAAGAGACATGTCTTTTCTCCCTATACCAGTAAATGAAGAGCCAGAGATTTTTATTCCGTGGAGGGTCAAAAACCTCAAGGGTTAATCTATTGAGGAATCTGTATGGAGTTAAACTGTATGCCTATCAGTGAGTGGGACTGAAGGAAATTGTGGGTGAAGTCTGAACAACCAGGGCATCCATTTTCTCTCCTTTGGGAACATCCTTTTCCTTTTCCCAACACTTCTTTCTCTTTCCCTCTCTTTGCTGGAACTGGTTGCTTGCTAATAGACTTGTGTGAATTGAAATAGGTTCAATCCAGGGGTGGGTTCTAATTTACCTCGCTGCCGGTTCGCTTCCTCCCACACCGCATGGGCGCACGCGCGCGCATGCACAGTGCAAAAAATTCCCCAACCCCCCCAAAAAAAGCTGAAAACAAGATGGTGACGCATGCGCAGTGCTGGAAACTCAGCTTCTACGCATGCGCAGAAGGAAAAAAAAACCAGAATTTAAAAAAAAAATCGGGGGAATTTTTTTTTAAAAAAGATGGTGGCGCCCACGGACCAGCATTGACTGATCCAGTTCCATGACATCATCGTGATGTCACCAGCAGTTTGCTACAGGTTCAGGTGAACCGGTCCGAACCTGGAGGAATCCACCTGTGGTTCAATCCAATGAAGTGATTTTATTTATTTTATTTATTTATTTATTGGTATTTCTTATATGCCGCCCAACTCCCGGAGGACTCCGGGCGGTGTACAACAGAAAAAAATACAAGAAACCAATATTTAATTTAATTTAATTTAATTTAATAGACGTTCTTATAGGCCGCCCAATCCCGTGGGACTCAGGGCGGCGTACAACAGAATAAGAAGCGTACAATAAAAACAATTATCATAATTTAAAATTAAAAGGCATAGTTAAAACAATTATAAAAACAACATTCAAGGGGGGAATCTGATCTTCCTATTCACCCCGCCTGCCGGAAGAGCCAAGTTTTTATGGCTTTACGGAAGGCCAGCAGGGTGGGGATAGTCCGGATCTCTGGTGGGAGTTGGTTCCAGAAGGACGGGGCTCCCACAGAGAAGGCCCTCCCCCGTGGCCCCGCCAACCGACATTGTTTGGCCGATGGGACCCGGAGGAGGCCCTCTCTATGGGACCTAACCGGTCGTAGGGAGGTATGTGGTAGGATGCGGTCCCGAAGGTAACCTGGCCCTGAGCCATGTAGGGCTTTAAAGGTAACGACCAACACCTTAAATTGTGACCGGAGACTAATTGGCAGCCAATGCAGCTGGCGAAGAATAGGTGTTACGTGGGTGTATCTCGGTACACCCACTACAGCTCGCGCAGCTGCATTCTGTACCAGTTGGAGTCTCCGGATGCTCTTTGAGGGTAGCCCCATGTAGAGCGCGTTACAGTAGTCTAGCCGTGAGGTGACAAGGGCATGAGTGACTGTGAGCAAAGCCTCCCTCTCCAAGTAAGGTCGCAATTGGTGCACAAGACGAATCTGTGCAAAGGTCCCCCTAGCCACAGCTGAAAGATGTTGCTCCAATTTTAGCTGTGGATCTAGGAGGACACCCAAATTGCGGACCTGTTCCGAGGGAGTCAATTTTTCTCCCCCGAGAACCAGGGAGGGACAGTCGACATAATCCTTGGGAGGCAAAATCCAGAGCCACTCAGTCTTGTCTGGGTTGAGCCTGAGTCTGTTCACTCCCATCCAGACCCTCACATCGTCCAGGCAGCGGCACATTACATCAACTGCTTCACTGAACTGACACGGGGTGGAGATGTACAACTGGGTATTGTCAGCATACTGCTGATACCTCACCCCGTGTCGTCGGATGATCTCACCCAGCGGTTTCATGTAAATGTTAAACAGGATGGGCGAGAGGACCGAACCCTGTGGCACCCCGCAAACCAGGGGCCTAGGGGCCGACCTCTGCCCTCCTGTCAACACCGACTGCGTCCTGTCAGAGAGGTAGGAGGAGAACCACCGTAAAACAGTGCCTCCCACTCCCACCTCCCCAAGACGACGCAGAAGGATACCATGGTTGATGGTATCGAAAGCCGCTGAGAGGTCAAGTAACACCAGGATGGAGGAATGACCCCCATCCCGTGCTCGCCAGAGATCATCCATCAGTGCGACCAAAGCAGTCTCCGTACTGTAGCCGCGCCTGAAACCCGATTGAAAGGGATCCAGATAATCAGTATCCTCCAATAGCCGCAGGAGTTGGAGCGACACCACTTTCTCTACAACTTTACCCAAGAAGGGTAAGTTGGAGACTGGACGGAAGTTCTTTAAATCCGCTGGGTCCAGGGAAGGCTTCTTGAGGAGGGGCCTCACCACCGCAGCTTTTAAGGGCTGCGGGACGGACCCCTCTCTCAAAGATGCGATCACAACAGCCTGGAGCCAGCCGCGTGTCACCTCCCTGCTGGCCGAAACCAGCCAGGAGGGACACGGGTCCAATAAACAAGTGGAGGCGCTCATCGCTCCTATGGCCTTGTCCACATCCTCAGGAGTGATAGGCTCAAACTCCTCCCAAATAACAGGACTAAGACTCGCCCCTGTCATCTCGGCCTGCCCTGTCCAAATGGAGTCCAGGTCTGTCCGAATCTGAGTGATTTTATCCGCCAGGAACTGGGAAAATTCCTCAGCTCTACCCTGCAAGGGTTCTTCGCCCCCCCCCTTTGCGAGGAGGGAGCGCGTCACCCTAAACAGGGCGGCTGGGCGGGAGTCGGCGGACGCAATAAGGGCGGAAAAATGCGCACATTTTGCCGCCCGTATCGCCACTAAGTAAGACTTAATGCAAGTTCTTAAAAGTGTCCGGTCAGACTCAGCTTTACTGGCTCTCCATCGTCGCTCTAGGCGTCTCTTTAGGCGCTTCATCTCCCGGAGCTCCTCAGTAAACCAAGGAGCCCTCCGGGATCCGCTGCCACGGAGAGGCCGCAAAGGCGCAATCCGATCTAAAGCCCCTGTTGCCGCCTGATTCCAGGCAGTCACTAGAGCCTCGGATGAATCGTGTACCAGGGAGTCCGGTATTTCCCCAAGTTCCCTCTGAAATCCTTCGGATTCCATTAGGCGCCTGGGGCGGAACCACTTAATCGGTCCCGCCTCCTTGCGGTGGAGGAGTGGCGCCATGAAATCCAACCTCAGAAGGAAATGATCTGACCACGACAAGGGTACTGTGACTAAACCCCTCAGCCTCAGATCATCTCTCCACTGCCCCGAGAGAAACACAAGGTCAAGCGTGTGACCTCCCTCATGAGTCGGACCCTGAACTACTTGGGTCAGGTCCATGGTTGTCATGGAAGCCATGAACTCCTGGACTGCCTCTGAGGTTTCACCGGGCGATGGCAGGTTGAAGTCCCCCAGCACCATCAACCTGGGGAACTCAATCGCCAGCCCTGCTACCGCCTCGAGCAGAACAGGCAGGGCCTTTGCAACGCAGCTAGGAGGCAAGTACGTTAGCAGAAGGCCCACCTGAACCCCTAAGTCCAGCTTCAGAAGGAGCGTCTCACACCCAACAATCTCCGGGGCAGGGCTCCTTCGAGGATTTAGGTTCTGGCGAGCTATAATTGCCACTCCTCCACCCCTTCCCTGGGGTCGCGGCTGATGCTGAACTGAGAACCCGTCCGGGCACATCTCGGAGAGGGGAACCCCCCCTCCTGGCCTAGCCAGGTCTCAGTAATACATGCCAGGTCCGCCCCCGCTTCCAGGATTAAATCCCGTACAAGGGGGGCCTTGTTAGTAATCGACCTGGCATTCAACAGCAGCAGCTTGAGCCCAGGGCCCTGACATCCCTGGTTACCAGGTACTCGGGCTGAGCTAGATGGAACCAAACCAGAGGGGCCAGAACAAGGAATCGCTTGAAGATAGCGAATTCTCGTTCCCCGAGAGCGGCCTACCCCCCTGCTCCCGCCATACCTACCTCTCCCTGTTATGACCTTAATACACCCGTCCCCCCTCACACCAGAGATCCCCTCCTCTCCCCCACTGGTCCCCCTCTCTCCCAGCAGGCCATGCATCCCAGTCATACTGAGCCTGGGGGAGGACTAAGCATTAAAACAGATATAAAAATTAAAAACATCTTAAAAACATTTAATATCCATTCAGCTTCATACATACTTGGGGGTGAGCTCAAATGGATTAAGCTCTACCCCCAGCCTGCAGGAAAAGCCAGGTCTTAACAGCTTTCCGGAAGGCCAGCAGGGTTGGGATAGTTCGGGTCTCTGGGGGAAGTTGGTTCCAGAGCACGGGGCCTGCCACAGAGAAGGCTCTCCCCCTAGGGCCCGCCAGGCGACATTGCTTAGCCGACGGGACCTGGAGGAGGCCAACTCTGTGGGCCCTAACCGGTCGAAGGGAAGTGTGAGGCAGAATGCGGTCCTGGAGATAACCTGGTCCTAAGCCATGAAGGGCTTTAAAGATAGTGATCAACACCTTGAATTGGACCCGGAGACCGATGGGCAACCAATGCAGCTGGCGGAGTACAGGTGTCATGTGGGTGTACCTTGGCACACCCACCACAGCACGCGCAGCTGCATTTTGCACCAGCTGAAGTCTCCGGATACTCTTCAAGGGTAGCCCCATGTAGAGCGCGTTGCAGTAGTCCAGGCGCAAGGTGACAAGGGCATGAGTGACCGTGAGTAGAGCCTCCTTCTCCAAGTATGGCCGCAACTGGTGCACAAGGCGAACCTGTGCAAAGGCCCCCCTAGCCACAGCGGAGAGATGGTGATCCAATTTTAGCTGTGGATCTAGGAGGACCCCCAAGTTGCGTGCCTGATCCGAGGGGGTCAGTTTCGCTCCCTCGAACGTCAAGGAGGGACAATTGTCATGGTCCTTAGGAGGCAATATCCAAAGCCACTCAGTCTTGTCGGGATTAAGTCTGAGTCTGTTCCTCCCCATCCAGATCCTAACGTCGTCCAGGCACCGGCACATTACATCAACTGCCTCTCTGAAATCAGACGGGGTGGTGATGTACAGCTGGGTGTCGTCAGCGTACTGATGGAAACGCACCCCATGCCTGCGGATGATCTCACCCAGCGGTTTCATGTAAATGTTAAACAGGATGGGCGAGAGAACCGACCCCTGAGGCACCCCACATGATAGGGGCCTAGGGGACGATCTCTGCCCTCCTGTTAACACCGACTGCATCCTATCGGTGAGATAGGAGGAGAACCACCATAAAACAGTGCCTCCCACCCCCAATTCACCGAGACGATGCAGAAGGATACCATGGTCGATGGTATCGAACGCCGCTGAGAGGTCAAGTAGCACCAGGATGGAGGAGTTACCCCCATCCCGGGCCCGCCAGAGATCATCCATCATAGCGACCAAGGCAGTTTCTGTACTGTAGCCGTGCCTGAAACCTGACTGATAAGGATCTAGATGCTCTGTTTCATCCAGTAGCTGCAGAAGCTGAGTAACCACCACCTTCTCCACAACTTTCCCCAAAAAGGGCAAGTTGGAGACCGGACGATAGTTCTTCAAATCAGCTGGATCCAGGGAAGGCTTCTTCAGGAGGGGTCTCACCACCGCAGCTTTTAACGACTGCGGTACGGATCCCTCTCTCAAAGAAGCGGTGACCACTGCCTGGATCCAGCCGCATGCCACCTCTCTGCTGGCCGAAACCAACCAGGAGGGACACGGGTCCAATAAACAGGTGGAGGTACCCATCGCCCCCACAGCTCTGTCCACATCTTCGGGAGAAACAGGCCCAAACTCTTCCCATAATGGTGGACTAAGACTAGCCCCTGTCAACTCTATGGACTCTGCCCAGCTAGAGTCCAGGTTCGACCGAATCTGAGCGACTTTATCCGTCAGAAACTCAGCGAATTCCTCAGCTCTGCCTTGTAAGTGTTCCTCGCTCCCCCCTTTAGCAAGGAGGGAGCGAGTCACCCTAAACAAGGCGGCTGGGCGAGAATCTGCGGACGCAATAAGAGCGGAAAAATAAGATCGTTTTGCTGCCCTTATCGCCACTAAATAAGATCTGATGTAAATTCTTAATAGTGTTCGGTCAGGCTCGGTCTTACTGGCTCTCCAGTGGCGCTCTAGACATCTCTTCTGGCGTTTCATCTCCCGGAGCTCCTCGGTAAACCAGAGAGCTTTCCGGGATCCACTGCCACGGAGAGGTCGCTTAGGCGCAATCCGGTCTAAGGCCCCTGATGCTGCGATGTTCCAGGCAGCCACCAGGGAGTCAGCCGAATTGTGTACCAGGGTTTCAGGTATTTCCCCAAGTTCCCTCTGGAATCCTTCCGGTTCCATTAGGCACCTGGGGCGGAACCACCTAGTCGGTCCCGCCTCCCTGCGGGGGAGGAATGGGGCTGCGAAATCCAACCTCAGAAGGAAATGATCTGACCATGACAGTGGGGTGATGACTATGTCCCTTTTCTTCAGATCATCTCTCCACTACCCCGAGAGAAACACTAGGTCGAGCGTGTGACCACCCTCATGAGTTGGACCCTGGATTACTTGGGTCAGGTCCATGGTTGTCATGGAATCCATGAACTCCTGAGCTACCCCAGAGGTTTCACCAGCGGAAGGCAAGTTGAAGTCCCCCAGCACCATAAGCCTAGGGAACTCAACTGCCAAGCCGGCTACTGCCTCGAGCAGCTCAGGCAGGGCCTTACTTACGCAGCTGGGAGGCAGGTACGTTAAGAGAAGGCCCACCTGTACCCCTAAGTCCAACTTCAGAAGGAGCGTCTCACACCCAACAATCTCCGGGGCAGGGATCCTACGAGGATGCAGGTTTCCGCGCGTTATTTTGGCAGTGAGGTAACTTTAGTTGCTTTTTCAAAGCCATATGGCTGTCTCTAAATTACTTTGGGTCAATGGGAGAAGGCTCCTCTCAGCAGTGGTAGAGAAGTTCTGGTGGAAATATTTCACCAAAGATAAACAATATGCAAGACCTTCAGGTTGACTGAGGAGACACCCAGATGGGCACCTCCAATGCCTCCAATGCACACTGTGGGCAATTTCCCCAGCATTTCCCAAACCAACCTAGTCTGGGAGAATTTTGTTCATGCTACAGATGAAAGTTCCTCTCAACTTTCTACCACAGAGCTTCCCTGAAGGAGATATTTTGGCCTTTTTGAGCTATTTATCACCTTCCTTCCATGCCATTGGTTTCTCTCCATTCCTGCTCAACTGGCCAGTGGTTGAGAATGCTGAGAAGGGTAGAAGCTGAACAGGAAACCCCCAACCCATGCTCACATAGACTGGAAGGCTCTCAGCCAGCACTGGAGAATAATTTCTTCAGCAATCTTCAGAAACCCCTCAGCCCATGCTGATCAAACTCATCTAGATTTGAAGGCTCTCAACCAGCATTTCTTCAGCATTGTCTCAGAGCATTTGTTGAGGAGGTTCTTCATAGCTTTTGTCTATGGCATGTGCTCTGAGAAAGTTTGCAAAAGTTCCAAAGCTAACTAAGGCCAAGAGATATGCTACTTTGTTCTTAGAAGTGAAGGAATTGTGATTAAGAAACATTGAGAGGTTCCTTCACTCAAAACACTGTCAAAGTGGAGCTCTACTTTGAAGATTCATACTGTCCAGCTTGCTTAAGGCTTTTAACTTTAGGCCAAATGCCACTGGAAATTGGGGTAAGAGCTGCATGTGGTCAAAATTTATTTATTTATTTATTTATTTAGGATTCTTATATGCCGCCCTACTCCCTGGGGACTCAGGGCGGCGTACAACACTTGAAGAACCACTAAACAATTTTATTTAAAACAATTTAAAATACATTTTTTTAAAAAAACATACAAAATCTTACATACATGGGGGAGACCAAGATGAAGTTGTCTCAGAACCCTGCCTGCAGGAAGAGCCATGTCTTCACGGCTTTTCGGAAGGCCAGCAAGGTGGGAACAATTCGTATCTCTGGGGGAAGTTGGTTCCAGAGAGCAGGGGCCCCCACTGAGAAGGCCTTCCCCCTAGGCCTCACCAGCCGACATTGTTTGGTTGATGGGACCTGGAGGAGACCCACTCTGTGGGACCTGACCAGTCGAAGGGAAGTATGAGGTAGAATGCGGTCCCGGAGGTAACCTGGTCCTAAGCCATGTAGGGCTTTAAAGATGATAGCAATAGCAATAGCACTTAGACTTATATACCCCTTCATAGTGCTTTACAGCCCTCTAAGCGGTTTACAGAGTTCAGCATATTGCCCCCAACAATCTGGGTCCTCATTTTACCCACCTCAGAAGGATGGAAGGCTGAGTCAACCTTGAGCCTGGTGAGATTTGAACAGCTGAACTGCTGAACTAGCAGTCACTGAAGTAGCCTGCAGTAGCTGCATTTAACCACTGCGCCACCTCGGCTCCTGATGATGGAGCCGAGGTCATCATCGGTTGATGATGATCAACATGATGATCAAAGTCACAAGTTGTCCACCCCTGCTATAAAAATTAAGGAAAAAGCTGGATTTGTTTCTCATACCTCTCAGATTTGAAGAAAGCAGAAGAAAACTATTTGTTACCTTCATATTTCCAATCTGATCTCATTGTCAAAATGATTGATGTTTGATTTATTTACTTTATCATGTAAAACTGAACTAATTTATGGATGATACCCCACTAATATATGGTGTCAGCCACTTTTACATGGCATTTGAAAGATGAAGAGTCATGCATGCATGCATCATGGATCTATTTGCAGCATTATCCATAATTAACTATAGCAATAGTACATCTCTGAATGCTTAATGGAGATAAAGAATAAGGAAAGGACAATGCTATTTCTCAATCTGTGAGATTCCTGAAATGACTTCTTAGAACAGGATGGGAGAACAGATGGAAAATAGATGGTCTAGAGATCTAATTATGTTCTTAACTTGCTTTCCTTAGATTTATAAAGAGGAGTATAATAAAAGCCGAGAGAGAGAGAGAGAGAGAGATTTCTTGAATTTTCTGAGGATGCAAAATGGGGGAAAATAGCTCCAATGTACAATGTGGAACATCAAAGGAGATGAAAAAAATATGTAAAGTAAAAGGTGAATAGGGAAAGGGAAGAGTCATGCTGTCCTGCTGTAACAAAAATTGCTAAGAGTCAGAAGACTAATGGATTTATTGCAGCAGCAGGTTTTCTTGGCTGTAATCCACCTTGACAGATGGAGATTTGGGGGGGGGGGGGAAGGTTGCAAAAAAAAAAAAGTATTTTGGAGAATGGCCAGATTGAAAGTAGCAGCAAAATACCACTCCCTTCATTGCTTGGTTCCCTAACTGAGGACCATCCTTGAATAGAAAGACCAATTCTGCAGACCAATTCTTAGAAAAAAGTTGGACCGGGGACAAAGGCTAAGCAACGGTTTCCATGGATTGATGGTGACAGCCACTTTTTGTTCCTCTCACAGCAGTACTAACATTAACATTAATAATAAATCCTCCATGAAATGCAAAGAAGTTTTAAAGCATGTGGTGAATTGAGAATGAAAATAACCTCTTAGAAGAGAAATATATCTTACCCAAAACTGGAGGTCCAGTTTTTGGTGGGGTAGTGTCAGCAACCTTCTTTTTTAACCTGCAAAATCATCACCAATCAATAATAAAGGATGTGGAACATTCTGTCCTGGGAGGACCTTCGGGCTTTTAAGTGTTTCCGTTATCCATCATAGGAAAGATTATTCTATGTATAATTTACAATTAAGCAGAATTTTAATGGCTGCCTAGAAGGCAGGTTTTGGCAATCCACCAATTTGATGCTTTGAGTGGGAGTCAAAGAGGGATTGAGGAAGGTAAGATGGAGAAAAGATCGAAGATCCAGTTTCAAACTAGATCCAATAGAAGATGCTGGACTTAATTCTATGAATAGGGTAACACAACATGCTTGATAAGATCACCTAAGGCCCCAGGAACTGCCTTCACATTGTGTTGTAAACTTGGTTTATTTTTAAGCTTTGTTTGATTTTGGTATCTTAGGGCAGGTTCCCTAAGATACCAAACCCCTGGGCTGCAGCCTGTTCAGAACCAGGGTGAGCGAGGGGCAAGTGCATGCGCATGCACAGCTCCAATCGCGTCAACAGCGGATGATTGCACTCATGCGCAAAGCTCCATTCACACTAATGGAGCTGTGCATGCTCGTGCACACGCGCCTGCCACTCACACAGAACCATCCCCTCCCCACAACACCTGGTTGCCAAGCTGGAAAGGTTGGGGACTGTTGTTTGGTGGTGATGTTATTTTGTGTAAAAATGAGTTAATTCGATGACCAAGTTAAGCAAACCCTTTGAGGCAGCTACACCTGAAGCTCCTATTGAAATTCATTGCATCTGAAGTAACTGTTGTTTCTCTAAACCAGGGATGTCAAACTCAAGATGTGAGGGTTGTTTAGATCTCGCCTGCAGGGCTGCCCTGGAAACAGTGAAGGACTGGCCCATGATGACTCTGCCAGCAAAAATGGAGCTCGGGTGGGGAGCCTAGATGGCGCAGTGGTAAAAAGCAGCACTGCAACCTACTTCAATGACTGCTAGTTCAGCAGTTCAGCTGTTCAAATCTCACCAGGCTCAAGGTTGACTCAGCCTTCCATCCTTCTGAGGTGGGTAAAATGAGGACCCAGATTGTTGGGGGCAATATGCTGAACTCTGTAAACCGCTTAGAGAGGGCTATAAAGCACTATGAAGCGGTATATAAGTCTAAGTGCTATTGCTATTGCTGAGAGGGTTGCAAGAGGCCATCGCAACCGAAAACAGAGCTTGCGAGGGCCACTCACAGCCCTCCCAAGCTCCGTTTTCGCTGGCAGAGAGTTGCAGGAGGCTGTCACAGCTGAAAATGGAGCTTGGCAGCCCATTTTCGCTGGCAGAGCACTCGGGACACCACAGACACAAGATATGTTGAACTGGCCATGCCCAGCCTGGCCCTCCGAGGTCAAACACAACCCTGATGCAGCCTCAATGAAATCGAGTTTGACACTCCTGCTGTAAACTATATTCTTTCCTGTAGCTGAAAATTTCATTTTTGGCAGGGAGAAGTTCTCCACCTAAAATAAATAAGGAACAAAAAAGATTCTGTTCTTTGGTGAATATAAGTAGTTTAGAGCTGGGAGGTGAATAAACAAACAAACAAACAAACAAATGTTTCCTTGACACAGAGATGACTACAGACATAAATTAACTTTAATAGGAGGCAGAACTCAAACCTATCCACTTTCCTCCATCTGGGCACCCTTTAGATACGTGAACTTCAACTCCAAGAATTTTCAGTCATGACGGTTTGGCTGGGGCTTTCTGAAAGCTGAAACCCCCATTTCTGCTAGATTTTCCCTGTTGGAGAAGGCTAAATTATGCAACCTCCATATCGAAAATGTTTATTACAGAGATACACCATCTGTAGCCCTACAGACATATGTGGCTCCCCAAAGCCTTAAATAAAACCCACAGAGCTCCTACAGAATTTGCTGCATATCGTATTTTTTATATTACAAAGGGAAATCAATTAAATATGTGGAGTGTGGTTTTTAAACCCTGATGGTTTTAAACCCAGGCTTAAAATTAAATTCAACTTGTCATGGCTACTTTCACTGTGTTGATCTGATTCTTGCTCATTTTTTAAATATTACTACCGTGCATCATTTAAAGGTCAAGTGTGGCCTTAACTCAAGAACGTTGGCCCTTCTGATTTTCCTTTAAGATAAAACCCTTGAAGACAAACAGTGGCTTCAATAAGGCACCTGAAATGTAAAGAAATATTTGTGCATTTCTATACAAATACTGTATATAATTTTGCTCGCCCCAAAAGTTACATTGTGACAGCTTTGATGTGACAAAATGACTGGGCAAATTGGTGCTTATTAAAGGTAAACTTTGAAAACTTTAAACTAAATAAGTACATCTTAAAAGAATGTTTAACAGTCTTTAATAACAGAGTTCAAAGGGACCTTGGAGGTCTTCTAGTCCAACCCCTTGCTCAAGCAGGAGATCCTATACCAGTGATGGTGAACCTTTTCGGCACCGAGTGCCCAAACCGTAACTCACGTGCATGCTAGAGCCCCAGAAACTCAAAGACCAGCTGGCCAGTGCACATGCATGTGCCGTTGCCAGCTGCTCTTCTGATTTCCGGGGCACGCATGCACCCTGGCCAGCTGGTCTTCACGTGTGCCGGAGCACCAGAAACACGAAAACCAGGTGGCTGACGCACACATGTGGTCTTCAGGTTTCCGGGGCTCCGGCACACATGAAGATCAGGTGCTGGAAACCAAAAGAGCAGCTGGCGATGGCGTGCATGTGTGCCCACAGAGAGGGCTCTGCATGCCACCTCTGGCACGCGTGCCATAGGTTCGCCATCACGGTCCTATACCATTCTGAGCTGAGATAGCGCAGTGGTTAAAAGCAGCATTGCGACCTTCAGCTGATTGCTAGTTCAGCAGTTCAGCTGTTCAAATCTCACCAGGCTCAAGGTTGACTCAGCCTTCCATCCTTCCGAGGTCGGTAAAATGAGGACCCAGATTGTTGGGGGCAATATGCTGAACTCTGTAAACCGCTTAGAGAGGGCTGTAAAGCACTATGAAGCGGTATATAAGTCTAAGTGCTATTGCTATTCCAGACAAGTGGCTGTCCAGTGTTGAAGGTGACAGTTTCACGGTTCAGGGAGGAAGATATAATGGTGCTCTGCTATCCTCAGGAAAAAAAAAGAAAATAATGCACTGAAACTTCAGATCCACATAAAATATGTAACTTCTCCTACCAGTTTATAGCCAGAATCTTTCATTTACTCTGAAAAATGGAAGCTAATAACGTGCAGACAAATCTTCCTTTACAGAGATGTCATCAATGGCCAAGAGAGATTTGCAGGGCAATCAATACATCTGTCTTCACAAGAAGATACAATTATTTGCAAAGATGAGCCATGTCAGATTCTCAATATGCTTTTGCATTTAAAGATGTGGTTAAAATATGCAGTGCACTTTTCCTTCATTTTAACTTAATTGTCAACTTATTATTGTCAACAAAGTCAGCTGAAAGAACAAGCAGTGTAAACCGAATTGACTCTTGAGATAATCTTGGATTAGTTTCTCAGACATCTGAGATTAATTCAAGATCTAGTCAGGTTAATGATTTTATATGACCATTTCAAAATTTACCAATACAATGAATATGGAAAAAAGAGGAGATAAAGCTAGCATGCATTACCCCATGTTTCTTAAATGCAGTGCCTGGTGCAGCCTGGGCCTTTGGAACCTTCAGTGCCTCTTGGCAGTGATGAGAAAGGAGGGGCTACTCCTTTCCTGAATGCAAGAGCACGCAGGGCTGCCAAGAGGCAGGAAGGTTTACTCCGGAGGAGGTCTCCTCGAGAGTAGAGCTGCAGGCTAATTGGCCACACCCTGAGATTATTTAAGTCCTAACCACGCTGAGCCTAGTTGCAGAGAATCGATTGAAAAAGAGACCTGTCTGATCATAGCTTGCTCCATTTTGGCATTCTTTGCGTTGATTCTAGCTCTGGAATTCTGTGAATCCAGTTTGCATCTTGTCTCCTGCCTTTCCTAGCACCGGGACTCGTGCCAAGCACAGTAAGCTTTGCCAATTACCTCTTGGACTTCGGCCAGCTGTTAAGATAAGATATTAACAGCTGGGTTTATGAACTAAAGAACTTCTGCCTTTAATTTTGCTTTGGACGCTTCTAAGAATGTATTAGAAGACTTTGATTTCATTAGTAAAACAAACTGTGTTTAGACGGTTGTGTGTGAGTAATTATTGATGGGCTCGACGCCGGGACAGAACAAAATGTCTGGAGAAGGTTTAGCACTAGACTAGTACTAGCACTTAGACCTATATAGTGCTTCATAGTGCTTTTCAGAGAGCTAAGTGGTTTACAGAATCAGCATATTGCCTCCAACAGTCTGGATCCTCATTTTGCTGACCTTGGAAGGATGGAAGGATGAGTCAAGCTTGAGCCAGTGAGAATCGAACTGCTGGCAGTCAACGGAATTAGCCTGCAATACTGCATTCTAACCACTGTGCCACCATGGCTCTCAGGTATATGACTTGAAATAAGGTATTGTTAAAAATATAACAGGATAACATCTGTCTTCACACGCAAACTTGAGAGCAACATTCCCTTCTTTATTATCATGTTACAAAGTAGTTCACCCTCATGGATGACATATTGAAGATGGGAATAGTACAGTATGGGAATAGTTGTTGAAAGAAGAATTAAGATTAGCACCATCTAATGCAGTGTTTCCCAACCTTGGCAACTTGAAGACATCTGGACTTCAACTCCCAGAATTCCCCAGCCAGCATTCGCTGGCTGGGGAATTCTGGGAGTTGAAGTCCAGATGTCTTCAAGTTGCCAAGGTTGGGAAGCACTGATCTAATGCTTCTGTTTGGATGAGAGAAACATAACCTGCTGAAAATACATATCAGAATATTTACGATATTGAAAACTTGGACAATGTACAAAGAGAAACTAAATATATAGCCTTGAGGTGCTCTTCTCGGTTGTATTAAATTTGGTAACTGAATGCTTAGTTTTAAGCTACGTGGGAATCAAAGCTGTTATAGAAGAGCCCAGAATCTGACTGGGCTCATGAGAATGAACCCCGGGAGACAGCATGGAAGTAATATTTGTGATGAAGTGAGAATTAATCTCACAGAGGCGAAATAGATCTTTCTCCCGGAATTCAAACATTTAGAAATAAAGCCGAAGTTTAAAAGTCTAATTAAAATATTTATTTTGGTACAAAAACAATAAATTCTGATTGTTTACATCTCTGCTATAAAATGCGACTTTCTCAGTCGAGAGCCAAGTCAAGAAGGGAAGAATGGAGATTCAGGAATGCACACATGCGTACAAGAATATTATATCACGTGGTAGGAATGTACCATTATAATAGATAGGGATGCAGCTCCCTGCATATACATACAACTGACAATAATCACAACGTGACAATTTGAATTCCAAATAGTGAAAATTGGACAATTCAGAAATTTACTTTTGGGAACATTTGGGCATTGGGTAAGACATTAAGCGTGTTCTATAGCTATATCTGTATTTTAAGTAAGGGAAGATAACATAAATTTTTTTTTGCTAGAATAAAATCAAGGACACTTAATTGGAGAAAGAGTTTAATAGAATATATTTGAATTTTTTTGAATCTGCATTGCATTGAAAGAAGTAAAATAACATGTCATTGGAGCAACAAAGCCCAGAAATGAAGGTATTCCAAATGTATTGACATGTGTGTTGGAAATAGGATGAAATAAATGGTAGATTATGTTGCTGCTCTTGAAGTTATCCTTAAGTGCTAATTTAATGCACTCAAAGTTTTATACACGGTCAAACAGAAAACTGAAATTAATCTTCATTTAGATTCTTTAATAATAATGTCATTTAACAGATGACCAAAATATAGAGGAGACAGATGAACTGAAATCTTCATGGATCATACTATCAAGGACAACAGCTATAAACTTTGTCACAAGGGAATGATTGTTTAAAACAATAAACTGACCCCAAAGGATCTACTAGCAGATGGTGCACAGAGTAATAAATACATAAAGCAAAGAAGGAAGCAGAGGAGGAAGAATAGCAGACATACATATGTTATAAATTAGTGAAATATCTTCCTTGTTCATCATAATAGCTGGATTTGAATAGAGGAGCCAGATTGGCCCCAGCCAGGAGTAGAATAAATTTATTGCACTTTTAAAAAAAAATTATGAAAACATCAGTCACCTTTTTCTAAGAGAACAGATAGGGTGGATTCATCTACATATATAAAAGCGAAAACCACTCACGCCGCGATCACAAAATCTCCAGAACAGTAAAGCCTACAAACTTGAAATTTGGCATATATATTCCTCTTGGCTTCTAGGTACTCGCTAAGAAAGGATTTTTGAAAATGACCATCAGATCATTAGTATTTCTTATATTATTATTAACACGCTCTGATGCTAATTAATTAGACGTTCTATTCCCCCTCCCAACCTGAAAATAACTCTGGAGAGAATGTGATAGCATAGGAGAGAATTCTGTGGGGCAAGCCTGAGGGAGAGAAGCGAAGAGGATAGGGGAGGCTTCTGTGGGGCAAGCCAGAGGGAGAGAAGGGGAGAGGAGAGGGCGATCATAAAACTACTCGTTAATTTTTAAACTGTAAGTGTCAATTTATCAAGCCCGATCACATAGTTTCGTAGCGGAGCACGGGTATTCAGCTAGTCTGTTTTCTTTGTAATAAAGGCTCATGAGAGTTCTCACATGAAGCACATGTGACCATTCTCAAATTATCATTATTTTGGACACATTATACAAAGTCTAGCTGGTGAGATGGAAGGAAAGAGAAGGAGAAGACAACCAGCATCAAGATGAATGGGCTTAATTATTGCAGCACTTGGTGCACCATTGGGAGATCAGAAGGATCAGATCATCCTGAAAGAAGTTTATTTATACTGTATGAATCATTAAGAGTCAACGTTGATGTGATGATGCATGATCAATTAATCAGTCAATCAACCATTCAATAAATCAGTAAAATGTGATGGGTGCACATAACATGCTAAATCATGCACACAAAAAGATGAAAATCAACTGAGTGTGTACAACATTAGTTCTGCAAATGCAGTTATTAATTTAGCTTTTTTTGAGAAAATGTATTGCATGAATTTAAACTGGACTGCTGAACGCAAGGATGCTATTAAAGGAAAGGCCAAATGTTTTAATGTTTTGATAGTAATAGTAGCTTTGGTCTCCAGAAATGGAGATCTTGCAGGGACTTACAAACATAGCAAACATACAATAGTTTTATGCAGAGAAAGCTTTATTTTGCTCCTTTTTCCTTCTCTTTCCCTAAACACACACACACACACACACATCAGACACCACTGCTTGACTACAGAATTATACATGGACCTCATGCATCCTAAGACATCTCAGCTTCTATATGGTGTCAACACCAACTTGGGAAGGATGTAGAAGGCCTACCTGTCACGAGAAAGCTGCAGCGGCCAGCCCCTGCCTCGTTGATGATGTTGCAACTGTAATTTCCATAACTGTCCCTTGATAGGCTCCTAATGATATACTCTGTGGAGTCTTGAGCATCAAATCTTCCCGTGCGAAGAAGCTTGCTTCCCAATCGCCACTCAAAGGTCAAAACCCGAGTTGGGTAAGCCCTCAGCACCCGGCAGCTCATGGTCATACTTCGGCCCTGGCCTTGTCGAATCTCAAGGAACGTTGGCTCAACAGCAGGTGGGTCTGCAAGAGAAAAAAATGAGGGGTGGTGGTGAACAAACGGGGACACAGCAAACACACACCTCTTCCTGCCCTGATTCCCTCATATCTGACTAATTTTGCATTGAAACCTGAAAATAAACTCCCGAGTTAATCATTTCACCTCAAATGATTAATTAATGGAGCTGCTTTTGAAAACCATTTAGAACAGTGGTTCCCAATGTGGGGCCCACGCCCCACAGGGGGGGGGGGATTTTATTTTTAATGGGGGAAATTGGAACCTTGTTTAAACCAAGTTAATGGCCTTTCAGGCTTCCTCTGCGTGAGTAGGAGTTCACTTTTTGAATAGTAAGAATTATATGTCACTGGGGGGGTGTCATCAGGATTTTAGAGATGCTTAGGTGGGGCATGGCAAAAAAAGGTTGGGAACCACTGCTTTATATGTTACATTTGGTCCATGCAGACGAGCAGGTTGCTTGAAAAAATTGAAGCCCTTGTATTGCCTTCTTTCCCTCCCATTTTACTCTCTTCCCCAGGATAGCATGGCAGAGTTGCCAATAAAGTTGCTACCTTGACACAGGTGTGGGAGGAAAACAGAGGAAGGTGTATATTTTGGAGCTTTGTAGCCACCAGTAAACTGAGTTCAGCAGCCAAAGGAACAGTGGGGGGTTGCTATCGGTTCGCCCTGGTTCGGGCGAACCGGTAGCAGCGATGGCAGGAGGCTCCGCCCACCCACCCAGAAGTCATCACAGATGATCTACACATGGGCAGAAGGTTCTGCGCATGCATAGAAGTGCACGCACACGTTCACAGTTCCAAACCAGTAGCGAAGGTAAGTGAAACCCAGTACTGCAAAGGAAGACTGGTCGGTCCAAAAGAAAGAAACAGAAGTATAGAGATCCGGCAAGACAGAACACAACATAAAAAGGCGCAAGAGCTCTACATGCTGGCCATTTAAAAAAATCACAAAGAGAGGGAACTTAAGGCAGAACAGACTTAAAAAAGAAACATTGATGCATACCAGTACTATAGAGCATAGTATATAGCAAATTGTAACAGAGTATTAGATAATAGTAGTAGAATAGTAATAGTATAGTTATATTAATAGTAATAGTATAGAGTATAACATCATAGTAATAATTGTCAAAGTAATTGTATAGACATAGCAACAGAACAGAATATAGCAAGAATTCACATATCATTTTTATATGATACTTTATACAAAACCAAACGTTTCCCCAACCCTATATAAAGATGTCAAATATAAAGAAACCAGATGTCCAAGGTCCAGTGCTTTTGTGCCTTTCTTGAGTCTGGGTCCTTCTAATTAAGAAAAGAACCCATGGAATTCTAAATGATGATCACTAAGATTTTGAGTAACTGAAATTGAATTTGATATTTAAAAAGTTCAGAAATGAGATGGGAGACCACCAATTAATAAATTAGCCTGGGAAGTAGAAAAATATTCTGGAAGACCAAAACAAACCCCTGTATTCCCCAATCTCTATGATATGTCTCTAAGAAGAATATCTGGGGGAACATCTATTTCCAGGTGTCTCTGCCCGCTCAGTATGTTCTGGCAGAATGGGGGTGCTCCAGGTACCCTGTATTAAACACCAAAGATATTAATATTGGAATCCTGTGGGACTAAAGAAGCATGCCATAACAGATTAACATGATTATTCCATCCCATAGAAGCCATGTTGTTTCATTCAAGAAGCCATATGCTTGCTAGAGAAAATACAACCATTGTATTACCATCAGAAGGCATTATAGTATGACATGAAGGCAGCAGAAGCCATTCCAAAGGGATCAAGGAAGTGAATAAAGCATGGATTTAACATTGAACTAAGTGTCCATGCTCGAAGCTACAACAGATCCCAATAGCTTTAAGTGTGCAATTGGGAAAACCAACTTTAAGCCAAAAGAAATGAGGAGCCCAATCAAAGAAGCAGGAAGAGAGGTTCTCTCACCAATCCCAGATTCCAAGATAGGACTACCAGGTGAAATCCAGCAGGTTCTGACAGGTTCCGGAGAACCGGTAGTGGAAATTTTGAGTAGTTCGGAGAACCGGAAAATACTACCTCTGGCTGACCCCAGATGGGGTGGGAATGGAGATTTTGCAATATCCTTCCCCCAGGAGTGGGGTGGGAATGGGGATTTTGCAGTATCCTTTCCCTGGAGTGGGGTGGGAATGGAGATTTTGCAGTATCCTTTCCCTGGAGTGGGGTGGGAATGGAGATTTTGCAGTATTCTTCTCCTGCCATGCCCACCAAGCCATGTCCCACCAAGCCCCACCAAGCCACGCCCATAGAACCGGTAGTAAAAAAAATGGATTTCACCACTGACTACCACTACCCTTATCTCTTACTCAATGAAGACACCAGTTCAGATGCCAATCACAGAATGGTATTTAACTGGGTTTTAATGTTATATATGAGGTTTTTTGTTGTTTTTTGTTAGTACATCCTAGACATGGAAAAATGAGATGGACATAAAAATATATAAATAACTCAACTCAAAGAAATTTTCTTTTTTTTAACCCGATGGCAACGAGATTCAGATATTGCCCATCTAAGCAAATGAGCTGTATTATCATTTCCAAGTGAAACTTCCAAATTGCCCCTCCCCCTTGGAAATGACAATTATTAGCCACTCTAGGTTTCTGGCCTACCTTTCATGGGAGTGTGCCTACCATCTCTTAATGGTGAACCTGCCCCATTTTTACTTGCTTGCAAGCTGTTAATGGGCCAGAACCACTACACCTGCAGTGAAGCAAAGATCTTTGCAGTTTTGTTACAAAGATCCAGTTTGAATGGCAGGCAAGAGATTTGATGATTTCCACTGTGCCTAGAGTTGCAGGTCATTTGGATTCCTCAGGAGGAGGCTGATTAAAGTTCCTCTCATTCTTTTTTCCCTTCCTCATCTAACAAAAAAAAGGACAAGAAATTTTAAGTAATTCTCTAGGCAGTTTTTTCCCTCTTTATGAAAAGTTGAGATTCAGTGTAAGATTAGAGATGTGAAGGCCCGGAAAAAATCCGGAAAAATTTGGGAAAAAACAGGGTTTTTTTCGTTTTTTTTCCTGAACACTTTTTTTTTTCAAAAAAATTGGAAAAATTGAAAAAAGAAAAAAACATTGTGGAATATTTTATTTTAACATGCTGAATAAAATATTTTAAGACAGGGTGTTCAAATATTTTCCAAATCATTTCTAAAAAATGTATGATATCAGATTATTCTAATTTCTGTGCACTGAGTGAGGACAAGCAAGTCCTAGGTAACAAAGTGAACCCTCCAATGCAAGAACAGTATGCATTTCTTCCTTTAGGAGGTGCTGCTATTGTAACAAGAAAAAGGTTTCAGTTTTGCTTTTGCATGTTAGTGGGTGTGCTTTGTTTGTTCTGTCCTCTTCACAAGGCCTCAAAAGCATTGGAAGAAAATACAGAGCAACAAAAAGGACCTGTGCTGAATGAAGGGACTTATGAGAATGGGGTTTTTATTTTCATTTTTATTTAATACTGTGGAGAGGTAATATGAAAAATTGTTACTTTTGGTTTTGAAAATTGTTTTGTGGAGGCTTTTTGGCTGTTCCACATAAACTAATAAGCAGTTCAGGAGATTGTTGCTCCCTTTGTTACAATTGCAAATAAATATTATAAAAAAAAATTCTGTTTGTGATAATTGTTTGGCTACACTATATTTTTAATATGCTAGTTGTGATAACTTTATATGAAGTCAAATTGTCCGTAGTCATATTTTATGTTCCTAAAGTAACAGAATGACTTTCAATCTTAAAAAGACAAAAAAGTGCTAATGTAACATTTTTTTCAATTTTTCTGAAAATTTCCGTTTCCTGCCCCCCCCCCAAAATGGAAAAAACCAGGGTTTCTGGAAATTTTACATCTTTAGTGTAGATGCACTAAAGAGCATAGGGCACATCTGGACAAGTTTTTTAAATGAATTAATTCAATGCAAAAAATATTCATTTTTATACATTAGTTCTTATTTTTATTATCAGTTATCAAACATGTTGATGAAAACTCTTCTGTTTTTTCTCCAGGGAATGACAAATGCTGTGTACTTTTAAAATTACAAATTGGCCAACAGTTGTGTAGGAATCAGGGCTGGATTAAGTCCAACCTAAGGAACTATACACAACTATATCAAATATAAACTTAAAAAACATTCAACACTAAATAATAATAAGCAAAATAAGAATGTTATTTACTTATAAATAGGAGAAGAGAAAAAAAGGCAAATTTTCAACAGTTTTTAATGAATTTTTAAATGAAAATGATAGCGGAAAATGCAAACTCTATAAGGGAAATAAGAGGAAGGTTGTGAGGAAAAAATGCAAAAACTGAAGGTGGTTTTGAAAGGGTTAATGGAATGATAACTAGACGAAAGAACTCTGTGGCTCCCCCTTTCTCTTGGTGCTCTAAGCACATGCTTATTTTGCTTAATCCAGGGTGGTGAGAAGGGGAGTTGTACTTACCTGATACACCCTTTCTTGTAGGGTGGAGCTAGCCTCCAAGAATGGTCCCATCGACCAAGCAATGTCGGTTGGCGGGGCCGAGGGGGAGGGCCTTCTCTGTGGGAGCTCCCTCCCTGTGGAACCAGCTTCCCCCAGAAATCAGGACTATCCCCACCCTGCTGGCCTTCCGGAAACCAATAAAAACTTGGCTCTTCCGGCAGGCGGGGTGAAAGTGAGACCAACTAGATTAGATATGGGTCTCCCCCCCTTGATTGTGAATGTGAGATACTCTTTTTAATTTTTGTATTTTTAATTATTGTACTTTTATATTATGTAATGGATTTTGATATGTTGTGAGCTGCCCAGAGTCCGCCGGGAGTTGGGCGGCATAGAAATCCATTTAAATAAATAAATAAATAAATAAATAAATAAATAAATAAATAAATAAATAAATAAATAAATAAATAAATAAATAAATAAATAAATAAATAAATAAATAAATAAATAAAAGACCACCTTTAGCCAATCGGAACTGAGTCAGAAACAAAGGTAAAAATAGCCCCCTTTATGGCTCAACCCCCCTCTTCAAGATGAGGGAGTAAGATCAGACTCTACATGCGACTCCTTGACAAGAATAAAACCTTTATTAGTGTACAAAATAAAAGCAACCCTTATTAGTTTACATATTTAGCTATATGCACTACTTAGTCGCTATGCACTTAGTTAATCTACCACATATTTAGAGATATGTATTAATTTGTCATTAATACAAATTATTGTCCCTGAAGGGAGGGACTTGGAGGCTAGCTCCACCCTATGAGAAAGGGCGTATCAGGTAAGTACAACGCCCCTTCTCCATAGTAGATGGAGCTAGCCTCCAAGAATGGGACATACCAAAGTAATCAGTCCCTTGGGTGGGCTACCTCAGTCTGACTGGCACTCCCAATATTCTGCACTACCTGTTGCAAAACTCTTTGCCCAAAAGCAGCCTCCTCTGAGGCGAAAGCGTCCAGTTTGTAGAGGCGGATGAATGGTGTTGGAGATGACCAGGTTGCCGCCCTACAGACCTCCTCAATGGATGCCCTGGTATTCCAAGCTGCCGTGGTAGTGGCACTACGCGTGGAGTGGGCGGTTATTCTGTTGGGTCGAGGTAATGATAGTTGGAGATAACCACCCGAATCCAATGTCTATCTTCTGGAGCCCCAGTTTGTTTTTAAAATGAGAAAAACCTATTCAGCCTAGAGAATGATCTCCTGCCAGGCGGAGGCAGGGGCAAGGGGTGGGAGAAGGATGTCCCAAAATCAATCCCCCCAGTTCCACAGAAGGCAATAAAAGGAGGTTCGGTTGAGATTTCTGCCAAGACAATCTTAGCGAAGTAAGAAGCCAGTCCACGTCTGGGATGTGAAGCAGGAGGGTTATCACCCAATTCTGCTTTATGGCAGCAGTTGGACTGACGTTCCAGCCTGCTTATGAGCAGCAGTAGAGCTTACGCTCTAGTGTGCCTTCCACCCAGGTGAAGCTTAGAACCACCTGGGGAGCTTGTGGGCAAAGGTAAATCAAAATTCACTGTGAAATGGATCAGATTGATGGAGAAATCTTCAAGGAGCTCTATGAGCACATGTCCTTCTGGCTATCGAACTGAGTCTTGAAGAGGGGAGTTGAGCCATAAAGGGGGCTATTTATACCTTTATTTCAGACTCAGTTCCAATTGGCTAAAGGTGGTCTTTTCCCATTCTTGGAGGCTAGCTCCACCTACTATGGAGAATGTATCCTATGATCTGTTTCTTCTAATTTCCCTCGGTTTTCCCCACTTCTGTTGAAATCCCACGAAAAGATGATTCCTTTTTCAGACAAAAATGCAGACTTCAAAATGATGGAAAGATAGCTAATAGCAAAAAAAAAAAAAAAAAAAAAGTCAGCTGTAGCAGCTTCTCCCATCTCCAGCAATAAAGTCAGCTCAAAAATGCTAACAAGAGAGATTTGACAGAAATCCTCCATCACCCTGAGAAAAAGAAAAGCAAATTTGCAGGAGAGAGAGAGAGAGAGAGAAAGAAAAAAAGAAATTGCAAGACCGATTTTCAGCACAGTAATAATGTAATATTCTCTCTCTCTCTCTCTCTCTCTCTCTCTCTCTCTCTCTCTCTCTCTCTCTCCATCATTTCCTACAAAGCTCGATGAATAGTTTCACAGTCTTTCATACACAACTGACTGATTTTTCTAAAAGTGTATTACAAACAAGTATTATCATTCATTTTTATCAGTGTGTTGACCCCATAGATAGATTCACTTCACAACAATCTATATCTAACCTGTCCTTTTGAGTCTCTTAATGATGTACTCATCCACTGCTGGTGGTAATTTTCTTCTGAGCATAAGAGCCTTTTCCAGAGAGCTGAGCCTTTGCATAATGTTTCTGAAGTAGGATAACTTGAGTCTTCTGGTTTCCAGCACGCGCATGCACGGGCCTCCATTTCGGCACTCGGGAAGAAGATCTTCCAGTTTCTGGCACACGCATGCGCGTTGGCCACCTTGTCTTCCGGTTTCTGGCATACGTGCATGCGGAGACCAGTTGTCCAGTGCGCATCGGAAACTGGAAGATCATCTTCCCGGCACGCACATGCGCACTGGGTGGCTGTTCTTCCGGTTTCCGGCGCTTTGGTGCACGTGAAGACCAACTGGCCAATGCACCAGGTGACTGCTCACATGCCCGGAGAGATGGCTCTGTCTGCCACTTCCAGCACGCGTGCCATAGGTTCGCCATCACAGATCTAGAGCACTCCAGATTGGGTTTCAGCAGCATAAAATACATACAATAGATTCCTTCACTGTATCCTATTATGTAATAATGGATCTATAAATACTACCTTTTGCTACATCCTGATTAATCATTACAGCTGTGTACTTGCTTCTGGTATTAACACACCACAAAAAGCCATTCATTCTGTCCAGGCCAGAGGTGGGATCCTACCTCTGATTGCCGGTGCGGTTAATTGCTGACTTCGCGGCAGAGCCGAAGACGCTGCTCGAGCCTGCTCCCGTTCGCGGAGCGGGAGCATTCCCCGGGCGCTTTCCCCGCCCGCATGGAAGCCGCCCATGGCGTTCTTTTGCCCTACGCGCATGGCCCCATGCGCAGAGGGCAAAAGAACGCCATGGGCGGCTTCCATGCGGGCGGGGAAAGCGCCCGGGGAATGCTCCCGCTCTGCGAACGGGAGCAGGCTCGAGCAGCGTCTTCGGCTCTGCCGCGAAGTCAGCAATTAACAGCACCGGCAATCAGAGGTAGGATCCCACCTCTGGTCCAGGCCCTATGATTTATAATTACTACAGGGAAACAAAAACCTAAAGTAAATAATCAGAAATGTCTCAAACTGAACAAGTAAAAAGAAAATAAATAATTGTGGTTTATGTGGTTCTCAGGAACAATCTACCAGAAGACAAATGAAAAAGTGCCAAAGACAGCAAATCATTTGTTTTTAATCTACTGGTTACAGTTAAAAGCACTCATATATAAGATTGGTCATCTAGAGTAACCTGGGTGACTAAATAATCTCTTTTTCAAAAAGTTTCTGATGGGAGGAAGATATAGACTTATCAGCAGCTACCCAGTCTAAAATACAATACTGGTATATAGAGAGGTCCTTGGTACTCTCTGAGTTTGGTTGCTTTCTTGCAGATATTTCATTATGCAATTTTGTAACAGCCTAAGTGTATGGAGCATCGGGATTTTTTTCCTCTTAATATCCAATAGCTTGCTCTGCCCGTGGGGTGTGGTTTTACTCTTGGTTAAGGTGACCAGATTTTAATATTTGTAAAGCAGGACACCATTGACGGGGGTGGTGGTTTCTAGGGGAGCAAGACGGGAGGTGTCCGTCTCTCTTATCCTGCAGCTTTGTCCACCCCCCCCAAACACCCCCCCTTCATCGCAGCCAGGGGTGGGTTCCTACCGGTGCGGTCTTGCCTGTTCGTCACCGCAGAGCGGATGTGCATGCGCAAAGCATTCTGTTTGCGCAGAGGGCAAAAGAACGCAAATGGCAGCGTCCGGGCGTCCGGGGAAAGCGGGCGGGGAAAGCCCTGCGCCGCGAACTCCACCAGCTTCTTTGGCTCTGCGGCGACGAACAGGCAAGACCGCCGCTGCCCCTCTCACTGCCCTCCCTCCCCGCCTGGCAGGAGGAGGCAGGCGAGGCAAGAGGCAGAGGGGTGTGCAGGGCAAATTCAAATTTAAAAAGCGGGACTTTTTTGAAACGCCGCGGGACGCGGGACAAATTATTAAAAACCAGGACTGTCCCGCCAAAAGCGGGACATCTGGTCACCTTACTCTTGGTAGTTCTCAATTAGAGTGCTGTTTTCTGCTTGTCTGGTGTTAATCCCTTCTTATCTGGATAAGCTATTGGAGGGGATATGTTCTGTTCTTTTTGTTTCCTTCTTAGCTTCTTGTTCTCTCTCTTGAATTGTCTTTTTTGAATGAAGAACAACAAAGATGATTAGGGGACTGGAGGCTAAAGCGTATGAAGAATGGTTACGGGAACTGGGTGTGTCTAGTCTAACTGTCACTGCATTTTTTGTGTTTGTCAGCTGAGCTGAGCTTCTATTCTGGACTGTACGGTAGACAGAGAATCCTTATCTCTAAGTGTCTCATGATTTACTGTCTTGTGATGTATGATTTACTGTGCATGTCATTATTCTTCCATTGTTCTCTTACTTGGTTTCACTTCGTCCGGCTGGACATATTTTCTACCGGTAGGATGTAATCAAATATCTTTGTACTTTTATAATAAATGTGTTTATTAGAATTTATGCTTTGGTTTTATTTTATTTTAAAAGTTAGCAGCCATGGAGAAACACGATCTATTCACTTCTAATTTACAGCCTCTTCAGAATGGGGAGGCTGCGGAACTTTTTTACGTTCCAACACTAACAAAGAGAATGAATGGGGATGACATTATAGCAGTTTTCCAATATTTGAGGGGCTATCACAGAGAAAAAGGGGGCAACCTATTCTCCAAAGCACCTGAGAGCAGGAGAAGAAGTAACTGATGGAAACGTATCAAGGAGACATCCAACTTAGAATTAAGAATAAATTTCCTGTAAGTGAGAACAAATAATTAGTGGAACAGCTTGATTCAAGAAGTTGTGGGTTCTCCATCATTGATAGTTTTAAAGAGGAGATTGGACAGCTATTTGTCTGGAATGTTATAGGGTCTCCTGCTTGAGTAGGGGGTTGGACTAGAAGACCTCCAATGTCCCTCCCAACTCTGTTATTCTATAATTCTGATGTGTAAATATGTTTACTTCTATGTGTCTATTTAATGGCTGATTTGTCTTAATGCCAAACATAAAGTTTTGGGAAGTCCCTCGCCCCTCAAGGCAAAGACCAAATCAAATTAAAAAATGGTCTGAAGGAAGCTTATGGCTTCTTGAATGAAACAACATGGCTTCTACGAATGAAATAATTATGTTAAATAATTACTTCGTGTTTTGGAGCCCCACTTAGCCTTTTCTAAGAAGAATGGTGAGATAATTTAAACTGTGGGGTCTGTTTTCTTGCAGATTTCATTACCCAACTAGGTAACATAATCAGAAGTTACTTACTTGGGTAATGAAACATCTGCATCTGCAAGAAAACACCATCTGCAAGAAAACACCAAGCTCTGAGAGCACCAAGGACCCCACAGTTCAACCCTGAGGTACAATTATTCTCTTCAGTTAGGACGTAAACTGCTTTCAAGCTAGATATCTTTGACAAATGTAGTTGTGAGCAAAAGGCAGCCACCCTGTAGCCTCCTCTAGATGAGGTGTCTCCAACCTTGGCCAATTTAAGACTTGTGGACTTCAACTCCCAGAGTTCTGGAAGTTGAAGTCCACAAGTCTTAAAGTTGCCAAGGTTGGAGACACCTGATCTAGATCACTTGCCAACAGACCTGACAAATAGTGTGGAGAAAGCAAAACAACACATAGAACATAGAATAACAAAGTTGGAAGGGACCCTGGTGGTCTTCTAGTCCAACCCCTTGCACAGTTAGGTGACCCTATCACAATTCCAGACAAGTGCTGTCCAATCTCTTCTTAAAAAGCTCCAGTGATGGAGCACTCACAACTTCCAGAAGCAAGCTATTCTAGTAGTTAATTGTTCTCACCATTAGGAAATTTCAGAGATCACCAAAGTTGCTGACAAGCTCTTTGGAGGAAAGAAGATGGCTCTCTTCCAAATGTCTCACCAATGGCTTCATGCCCCGAAGTATACTCTGTGGGGAATCCCAAAGCTGCCAAATCTTGATAAGCATGGAGAAGAAGGGTAAATGAACCTTCTCCTGCAACAGTGTCTTGAAACAGCTGGAGACCATTGTATTATTTCACTGAGGTAAACTGGTGACCTCTCCATTTTGGGAAAATGAATCTGCCTCCAAGGTACACATTGATTCAATGAAGCAAACCTAAGTCACTTTGTGCAACCTAGTAAATATCATACTGGAGACAGTCTGGCTCAGCAAAAGTAATTTGCAGTTGTGCACTGCAGACATCCCATTGAAACTAATTTGTGTATGCCTTGCCATTCTAGAGGACCAAACTATTAAAAATAAGGTAGTTTCATTCTGTTTCTGCTGCTACAAGGTAAAATAGATAATATGACTTATGCTATGAGATGAAAGTCAATAGCCTCTGGATTGGAAAACAAAGCAGATAGTTAAAAGTTCCTCCTGGGTGAAACCTGGACTCTCCTTATTTGAAGTACCTTATATGTCAAACAGGACTTGAACTTGGAGCCACACAATGAAAAAATTAAAGACCAGCCAATTCTTCGTCCTGTGCTCTCTCCAGAAGTTATAAATTAAGGGAGGGACTGTGAGGTATGTCTCAACAAAATATTATATATACAGGATTCCACGTTTTTGAGTTAGAAAACCATAAAAAGACTTTTCTCTGCCTGAGATTGTAGACAGAAAATGCTAGCCTAATCAACCAATCTTCACACTTAGGATAGGAATTTCCATACATTTATTCATGTGCTGTTTCCATAGCAACTCACAATCCATTGTTGGAACATACCTGCATTTATGCATGGAAGAGTCTATATCTCCCTGTCATAGCACCTTTTTTTCCTCTCTCTTAATCATTTTACCCTGTTCTTCATCTTAAGTAAAAGTTGCTGTTCTAAGCCTACCCGTGTGATTCATATTTTGAATCACCTTTTACCTATTATTTCCTTCTGAATCATCTCCAATCTCATTCCAGGTTTGATCTCCAGATTTCCCCCATTAACTCTGCTTGGTTTCATTTAGGATACCACCTTCAGATCAATCTTTGAACAAGCCTAGAGGAGATTAGGTTGAAAGGCTGTGGCTGATCAAACAACCGCCAAGGATCCTCAAGGCTGAGTAAGAATTTGAATCTGAATCATCGTATTTATAGAGCATTGTTCAGCTGAAGGATGCATAAAATTTTAGTGGAGGAAGGCTACTTTAACTTCTGAAAGAAGCAAAGAACTGCAGGGGGTTGATATCAGCAGGTATGGATGAAAGTTTTGTTTTTCTGAGTTTTGGAGAGTTCTTTTCTCTATTCAAAACTACATCATTCCCATTTTGTTGCTAAATTGTTCTTCTTCTGTAGATTATTATTCTGATGTCAGACCCCTAGTCAAATATAGGTGAACCTGTGATGAGCATGAAAACTAAACTAGTACTTTCTCCAAGTAATACTATCTTGCAGTGTGTAGTTCGGAAGATACACATAATACATTTTTAATTTAATCAAATATGAACATTCCTTTTTAATGAAGGCTGGAGAAGGAGAAGGGGACTAGACTGAACTCGTAAGGGAAACAGTTTCTGAACACTTTCTCAGAACAGCATTGTACAGGTAGTCCTCAACTTACAACAGTTCATTTAGTGACCATTCAAAGTTACAATGACACTGAAAAGAGTGACTTATGGCTGTTTTTCACACTTATGACCATTGCAGCATCCCCATGGTCACACAATCTAAATTCAGATGCTTGGCAACTGGTGACAACCTATGTCCTGGGCATGCGATCAGCGTTTGCGACCTTCTGATAAGCAAAGTCAATGGGGAGTCCAGATTCACTTGACAACCATGTTACTAACTTAACAAATGCAACAATTGTGGCAAGAAAATTTGTTGTAAAATGTGGCAAAACTCACTTAACAAATGTTTCATTTGGCAACATAAATTTTGGGCTCAATTATGGTTGCAACTTAAGGACCATCTACAATTATAATCCATTTAGAGGCCGGAGAAGGCTGATGGTGGTATTATTCGTCACACAGTCAGCCTGATGTTCAGACTGGATTTGGCATTTTTACCCACCTATCAAATCCTTCCCAAGTCCTGGGATAGGCAGATGTTGCTGTTTGATGGTGTTAGCAGTATCATGCAGGATATAAGCCATTCTGAGTGAAGTTGCCTTTTGCAATTGATCGATGGCAATTTTGTCAATACCGATGATGTTCAGTGCTCCAGTTGTTCTGGGATTGCACTTAAGGCACAGGTACTACCTTTGGTTGTTTTTTTTGGGGGGGGGGAGATTTTGCCAGTGTCCTTCTATTTCTATTGGCAGGTCTTTGTATTATATCTCTCCAGTTCTCTCTCTTCTATTCTGCTGTCTCCAGGTATTATTATTATTATTTCTATTATTGTTGTAATTAGTAATTCTTTAAGGAGGATAAAAACGAGTCATGAGAAAAAAGTGAGCTTGAATCTCCCATGATTTATCTTCAAAGAAGAAATAAAAGTACCATATTTTTCGGAGTATAAGACGCACCTTTTTCCTCCCTAAAAGTGGCTGAAAATTCAGGTGCGTCTTATACTTCGAATGTAGCTTTTTTTCCAGCCCTAACTAGGTGCTAACAGATCTTCCCAGCTCTTACCTTGCAGGCTTTTTCATTGTTACTCTCTCCAAAGAATGTTTTTCCAGCCCTAAGTCTTTGCAGGTTTTTTTTTCATTGCTCTACTTGCTCCGAGTAAGTTTTTTTCTAGCCCTAACCAGGTGCTATCTATCTTCCCAGCTCTTACCGCTTGCAGGCTCTTTCATTGTTATTCTCTCAGAAGAAGGTTTTTTTAAGTCCTAACCAGGAGATAAAATCATGTGCTGAAGCTGACCAGACTAAGGATGCTAGCCAGATGAATACCTGGTAGGCAGATTGTTTTCCCCTATTTTCCTCCCCAAAAACTAAGGTGCGTCTTATACTCCGGTGCGTCTTATACTCCGAAAAATACGGTATTATGAGCCAATGAGAAAACACACATAAAAAGCAAATAACCGGCTACCAATATTGCTCCCAGTCTGATATTTTGGAAGTGGTAGCACAGATTATAGTCACTTGTCTCCTGGCCTCAAAATATCAAACATAGGAGCAGTAGGTAGGAGGAGAAAAACAACAACAAAATGTCTTTTTAGTTCCTTACCTTCCCCTCCAAAAACATTACTGTACAGTGATTTGGGTTTCTCAGCTGCTCATCCTTCAGGCAACAGAGTAATTTCAGGTCTGCTTCAATCAGAGGTTACAAACATTGCTGTTGATATCAGAGTAATCTCAGCTAAGAATTGCATTCGACTATTTCTTAGAAGCTGTACTATTTGATATCTTGCACTTTTGAAAAACTCATTCTTGTGCCAAATCAACAGTTCCTTTATTTAAAATAATGCTGCAGAATGTCTTCCCAGTGGAAAAAAAACCCCAACATCTGTGACTCAGCTTTAAAATGGCAAGCAGGCAGCATACCTACCTCACAGGCAGATTTGCAAAGGAGGAAGATATAATGATCAGATTCACACATTGTCCTAACTTTATAAGTGACCTGTTTTCAATCAGAATAGAGCTGGAAGGACCTTCGAGGTCTTCTAGTCCAACCCCCTGCTTAAGCAGGAGACCCTATACCAGTGGTGGCGAACCTTTTTAGGTTCACATGTCAAAAAGGGGGGGGCACGCGCTAGCGCGCGCTCGCATACCCACACCCATTCCCTCCCCCCCACGCATGCACACAACACCCCCCATGCTGCCCCCTGCGCATGCGCGCACACACACACACACGCGCAAAGGCCTTACCGGAGCCTGGGACGACGAAACGGGCAAACCGGAAGTGCGGAAAAACACACTTCCGGTTTGCCGGTGAGCTGTTTTTTGCACTCTGGAGGGTTCAGGGAAGCTCCCTGAAGTCCCGGAATGCAAAAAACTACAAAACGGACAAAATGGAAGTGCGGAAAAATGCACTTCCGGTTTGTCCGTTTTGTAGTTTTTTGCATTCCGGAGCTTCAGGGAGCTTCCCTGAACCCTCCAGAGTGCAAAAAACAGCTCACCGGCAAACCGGAAGTGCGTTTTTCCGCACTTCCGGTTTGCCGGTGGGCAACGCTCGCGTGCCGTCTGCTATGGCTCCGCGTGCCACCTGTGGCACGCGTGCCATAGGTTCGCCACCACAGCCCTATACCATTTCAGACAAGTGACTGTCCAGTCTTTTCTTAAAACCTCCAGTGATGAAGCACCCACAACTTCTGATGGCAAGCTGTTCCACTGGTTAATTGTCCTCACTGTTAGGAAGTTTCTCCTTAATTCCAGGTTGCTTCTCTCCTTGATTAGTTTCCATTGGTAAATAAGTTGACCTCCTTCTTTGTGGCAACCTCTCAAATACTGGAATACTGCTATTATGTCCCCCATAGTCCTTCTTTTCTCTACACTAGCCAAACCCAAATCCTGCAACCGTTCTTCATGTTTTTGTCTCCAGGCCTTTAATCACATTAGTTGTTCTTCTTTGCACTGTTTCCAAAGTTTCAACATATTTTTTGTAATGTGATGACCAAAACTACATGCAGTATTATAGGTGTGACCTTACTAAGTTTTTATAAAGCGGTACTAATACTTCACATGATTTTGATTCTGTCAAAATGGTTGTATAAACAGTGCATCTGTTTATAAACAGTGCATCTGTTTATACAACCAAGGGTTGTATTAGCTTTTTTGGTTGCTGCCGCCGCACACTGCTGGCTCATATTTAAGTGATCATCCACTAGGACTCCAAGGTCCCTCTCACAGTTATTGTTTTTGAGCCAGGTTTCGCCTAATCTGTACTTGTACCTTTGTTTTTTTTCCTGCCTAAGTGTAAAACCTTGCTTTTCTCCACATTAAATTTCATTTTGTTGGAAAGGGCCCATTGTTCAAATCTGTCAAGATCTTTTTGGCTCCTGAACTTGTTTTCTGCGGTGTTGGCTATTCCTGCCAGCTTAGTGTCATCTGCAAATTTGATGACTTTTTTATTTGTGAGATTTATATACCGCCTCACAGTGCAAGCACTCTCTAAGCGGTTTACACCAGTAAGCAATGCATATTTATATTGCCCCCAACAATCTGAGTCCTCATTTTACCTACCTCGGAAGGATGGAAGGCTGAGTCAACCATGAGCCGGTGAGATTTGAACCGCTGACCTGCGGATCACAGTCAGCTAAAGTGGCCTGCAGAAGACTTCCCCTTCTATTCCCTCATCTAAGTCATTTATGAAGATATTGATGAGTACTGGGCCAAGACGGAATCTTGTGGTACCCCACTGCTTAATTCCCTCCATGTAGATGTAGTTTTGACTTAATGAGATAGGCGAAATGGGGCATTTTGGCATGTTCAACAAACCATGTCTAAAACAAGCAACAACCCATTTAATGGAGAAGTCTATAAAACTTTTGGCCCTTAGAGAAGTGCTTTTAAAAGAGTTACAGAACCAGTTTGCTGTAGTGGCTTAGGCACCGGACTAGAAACCAGGATACTGTGAATTCTAGTACACCATTAGGCACAAAGGTGCCTGAGTGAGCTTGGGCCAGTCATTCTCTTAGCTCTAAGAAGGAGGGAAATGCAAACCACTTTTAATTTTTTTCCAAGAAAACTGCAGGCGCTTGTTTATGCATTTCCCAGGAAGACAGATATACACACACAGATACACACAATGAGAGGTATTCAGCAGGTACAGATTTTCTATTTCAACAATCAAGGTTGTGATATTAATAATAGATAGTAACCCTAACTGTCAGATGGGCCTTCTATAATAAGGATAAATTTGCACCTTAATAATGCCTACAAACCTTTGGACAATGATACTCAACCACAGTGTCCTATAGGTGCATGGTCTTTGCTTGCCCCTTGCTTGCCATTACCGTCAACTGTGACCCTTAAAATAACATATGAAGAGACTCTGAAACAGGATTTGCAAGCTTACAATCTATTTATCCACAAAACAGGGTGGGTGGGTAGGGAGAATCAAGACTGCATCCCTGACAGTTGGAAAGCAGGCATGCTTAGAACTTCTCACTGCAATTTTCAAAGGCTGAAGCTGAATGCAGAAAATAATTTTCCAGAACCTATATCATGTTTTTCCCAGTTCTTAAGCCGATTTGCTCTATAAGTTCCTGCAAGAACATAATTGCTTCAGAAACTAAACGAAAACAAACAAAAACTGCTTCTTTTTAAATTGTGTTAAATGCAAGCTAAGCTCTGGGTCCATATTTAGCTTTTTTGTTTTTGCTGCTGGAAAAAAATTGAAATCCTAGCTGTGTTCACGCAGCAGCTGTTGAAAGCATTGGCTAGGCATCTGGAACCAGCTGCAATTTCCACACCTTTTGGAAATGCTGACCCAGAAGTGTGAATCAACAGCATAAGCACATTGGGTGGATGTAGGCACATTGTCCCTAATTTTAAATGCTTGTAAGAGGAATTTGTCTCATTTCTATCAAGCACAAAAAAGCCAACACAGTTCTAGGCTGCATAAACAGAGGGATAGAATCAAGATCACGTGAAGTGTTCATACCACTTTATAATGCCTTGGTAAGGCCACACTTGGAATACCGCATCCAGTTTTGGTTGCCACGATGTAAAAAAAAATGTGGAGACCAGGGGTGGGTTCTATTTTTTTTACTACCAGTTCTGTGGGTGTGGCTTATTTTGTGGGTGTGGTTTGATGGTCATGTGGCTGAGTGGGCGTGGCCAACTTGATGTCACTCACACCCACTCACCAAGCCATGCCTACAGGAAAAGGTAGGAAAATTTCCCCTCCTTTAGTGGCCCTGCCCCATCCCCATCCCCACCTGCCACCCCCAAATTGATCTTTCCTCCCATAGTGCCACCACCCCTCTCAGCCACAGCACGTGAGCTGCGACTTTTATTATTAAAACCTACCTGAAATAAATAAAATAACTAACAAAGCATGGTCAAAAAGGGGCAACGTGATGGACTTCTATATACAAAGCTGCGGATGGACTCAGAAACGAAACAAGGTCAGAGCAGGCTAGGACTTGGAAGGGACCTTATTAGCAATCTTAACAGCTACCTGTAGTGTTCCGGAGAGCCACAAGAGGGTGTTCGTATGAGCGGGAACTAGAAGAGCCAGGATTGGCTGAGCCACCTGAGGCAACAGTATAAAAAGTTGCTGTCACCCAGTCACAGCTGGCATTCCTGTCAGACTGTTCTGTTAGACACCTCGTTAATCGTTAATAAACAAGTTGGTTTCCTGTTATACGACTCCCTGGTTATTGCGCCCACCTACACTTCACTACCGTTATAAGGTCCTTTGGGAAATAAGTGGCAGCAGATATAAATGAAAAACCATTTCTATATGTTGCCAGGAAAACTAAACCGATATGTCCATGAATCATTTAGGAACTGAGCTCTGCTGGAAGGAAACATAACCTTTACTTTTTGGGGTGGCTGGCTTTTTTTTTTTTTTTTTTTTTTGGCAGGTTGAGAAACAACCTGCATTCATGCATTTGTGTCATGCCATGATGTAACTGGATTGGTTTTGGCTTAACATGTGAATCCAGTCATTTTATGTTTAATAAGATAAACTATGTTTAAGCAAGGCTGTGCTTGGCTGTTCCTGAATCCAGTTATAAAGAACCTGGCCCAAAGGCATCGAGCAAAAACCACAGCTCCCCCTCCCCTCTTCCCCACCAATCCCAACACTAGGACTCACAAGAATATCAGCAAATATTCAGAGTAGATTTTGCCAGCAGTCAAAACCACAGGAAAAAATTGACATTTTAAAAAACTCTTGACTAATAACCACACAGGTAGAGTTAATACGTGGGCCGGCAAAAATGACCCCGGGGTTGGACTAAGTGGTGGGGGAGACACGACCCCAGACAGTGGTCGAAGCAGCATTCATCCTCGCCTAAAGGTGTTCACATTCAGAGAGTCCTTTTTGCCCCTCCCCGGCCTCGGTAGCTGCTTGTTACTCTGGCGATGGGCTCTGCGCTGCCACTACCAGCAGAGGTGAAGGCAGCTCCTACTCTTTCCGATCTCTGTATGGCATCTTTGGGCTCGTGATTCTTTCCCTTCACCTCAGCTGGGGATCAGCCCGTCGATGAACAGATTGGCTCGCAAGTCCCTCCCGCCCATTGTCCCCTTGCCTTCTCGGGGAGGACAGCGGGCCGTCTTGGGAGCGAAGAGGAGTACAACCTAGTACACACACACACACACACACACACACACACACACACACACACACACACACAAATTTGTAGGGAGCTGCTCTTAGCACAAACTTCTAGAACAGGAGTCCCCAAACTTGGCAACTTTAAGACTTATGGACTTCAACTCCCAGAATTCTCCAGCCAGCTATGCTTAAAGTCTTAAAGTTGCCAAGTTTGGGGACCCCTGTGCTAAATAAATAAACTAATCTTGTGCCACTGCCTGCCTACCTGCCTGCCCACCCTGGCTCTGCTGAGAATAAATGTTGCCCTGAATAATTTGGGCTGGAAAACACACCCACCCACCCCATCCCTTTATCCACGGGAGTTGTCTTCTGCTTTCCCCAGTTGCTTCCCTGATTCCTCCTGTTGCTTTTCTTTTCCTTTAGTAAAGTTTTGCTTTGCCCAGGCACAAATAACTCACATGGGGAGGAACAGTTGGGTTCTCTTTCGAAATTCAGCAGCGCTGCTAGAAAACTGGGAGGTTTTCTCATACTGATTCGGTGTATTTCTCCTCACCAGTCCCTTCCCTTCCTTTCCTGTAAAAGCAAGAGCCTCCTGCAAAAAAGGCCAATTTTCAATGATTTTTTGTAGTGCAGGAATCAGGGAAGCAACCGGGGAAAGCAGAAGGCAACTCCAGTGGATAAAAGGATGGGGTGGGGGGCTGGGGGGCTTTCCAGCCCAAATGATTTGGGGCAACGTTTATCTTCACGCCACACACCCGCTACAACATCTGTGCTCAATCAGAAATCCTTCTCTAGAAGATTCATCCCCAGTTTTCTCCTCCTACGTCCTCTTTCCCCACCAAAGTCCCCCTCCTGGGAATCTACAAATAGCTCCTCTCCTCGTAACTAAGCTTCTTTCTTCATTTTTTTCCTCTTTCGACCCACCACACCATAAGATGACTGGCTAACTGGCAATCTCCGGTAAGATGTGTGTCTTGCAGCCCTACCGCCCCATGTCCTGCCCCACCTGCCACCCCCAAATTGTGCCCCACTGTGCGAGAGGCACATCTTACCAGAGACTGACAACTCCGGATCATGCGGCTTTTTCGGGGTTGTCTTAAAAAAAAAGCCTTTCCAGACAAGCTTGAAAACTTCCGAGGTTGCTTCAGGAGGGAGCAGTCGGGCACAGTTTCCCCCCACCTCCCTAGGCGCCTGCAACCTCGGAGCCTGCAGCAACTCCTGGTCCTTGCACAGTAAAGGAAAACTTCTCGTGAGTGCGAGGCAATTAACTTCATTTTCTTTGACAGCCACTTTGCACCTTGTTTGGGGTGACATTTGCAGTGGCAGAGGTTTGCAAAAATCCCACCCCCAAAAAAGCTGAAAACAAGATGATGGCACAAGCGCAGTGTCAGAAACTCGGCTTTTGCGCATGCGCAGATGAAAAAAACCCAGAAAAATTTTTAAAAAAAAATGGCAGGCACCAACCGAACCGGTTCCGTGACGTCATCGTTACATCACCAGTGGTTTGCTACTGATTCGGGCAAACCAGTCCGAACCAGGAGGAACCTACCTCTGGTGGAGACTCTAGAAAGAGTGCAGAGAAGAGCAACAAAGATGATTAGGGGACTGGAGACTAAAACATATAAAGAACGGTTGCTGGAACTGGGTATGTCTAGTTTGATGAAGGACTAAAGGTGACATGACAGCAGTTCTCCAATATCTCAGGGGTTGCCATAAAGAAGAGGGAGTCAAGCTATTCTCCAAGGCACCTGAGGGTAGAACAAGAAGCAATGGGTGGAAACTAATCAAGGAGAGAAGCAACTTAGAACTAAGGAGAAATTTTCTGACAGTTAGAACAATTAATCAGTGGAACAGCTTGTCTCCAGAAGTTGTGAATGCTCCAACACTGGAAGTTTTTAAGAAGATGTTGGATAACCATTTGTCTGAAGTGGTGTAGGGTTTCCTGTCTAAGCAGGGGGTTGGACTAGAAGACCTCCAAGGTCCCTTCCAACTGTTATTCTATTCTATTCTAAATTATAGATGGGATTTTCACTCCATTTCCCTTTGAATAGAAGAACAAAAGATTAGATTACCTCCTTCTTAGTTTAGACATTTGTTTTTCACCGTAATTCATCTGATGCTTCTTTGGTGTTCAGTTCCAGGGAAGGGAAACTATAACTTTGCTGGTCCCGATGAAGATGGTTGTCTACTGACAAAATCAATCCCCCCCCCCCCGCCCAGCAATAGTGAAGAGTGCTTCTCTTGAATGTATGCACATCACAGCTTCATCCTGCATGATAATAAATCTCTCTCTAGAAATACAATGCATAGTCAGAAGCTTAGCTGTGGAAAATTCAAGGATGAGTGTCAGATACATAAAATGCTTTTATTGCAGATGTGGGGGGGAAAGCTCTTAGGAAGATAAGCTACTGCAGAATCTAGGAATCAAGCAATATTTAGATTTGAGCTCCAGGGTTTAAACCTTATTTACTACTAGTAGCTGGATACCCCTGCTTCGCTAGGAAACTATGTGATCGGGCTTGATACATTGACACTTAAAGCTTGAAAATTTATGTAGTATGTATAACTCCTTAGCATCAGTACATGTTAATATAAAAGAACAGAGTTCTTTTCAGGTGGGGAGGGGGAGTAGAATGTCTAAACTCCCAGCCCACAGGGTGGATGAGTCACGCGCTGGCCATGCCCACGCCAGGTTTAGCGAAGGGGTAGCATCAGAGCGTGTTAATATAAGGCAACTGGCAGTTGGAACAGAGTTCTTTTCAGGTGGGGAGGGGGAGTAGAATGTCTAAACCCCCAGCCCGCAGGGTGGATGAGTCACGCGCTGGCCATGCCCATGCCAGGTTTAGCGAAGGGGTAGCATCAGAGTGTTGGGATAAGAATTACTCTTATCAGAGGCGAAATGAATCTTTTCCTGGAACTCTGACATTGTCAAAATAAACCGCATTATAATTCTAAGGTATAAGATATTTATTTCTTTACAAAAATAATAAAATCACATTCTGGCTATAAACATAGGTGTTGCTTCGTCCAGAAGCAGAAAACAAAAGGAAAGAATCAAAAGAAAGGAATGTACACATGCGTACTAGGAACATATTAATCACGTGCTCAGGAATAAACCATTATATTTGATAGGGATGCATCTCCCTGCATATACATGTAACAGGCAACATAAAATCACTGCGTGACACAGAGCATGTTAATATAAGGCAATTGGCAGTTGGAACAGAGTTCTTTTCAGGTGGGGAGGGGGAGTAGAATGTCTAACTCCTTAGCATCAGAGTGTGTTAATATAATACTGTATAAGAAAGACGGTCTGATGGTCATTTCAAAAAATCCTTTCTTAGAGAGCACCTAGAAGCCAAGAGGAACATACGTGCCAAGTTTCAAGTTTGTAGGCTTTACAGTTCTGGAGATTTTGTGATGAGTGAGTGGTATTTGGCTTTTAGATTATAGAGTAATATTCTTCTGTCTTGGAAGTTGAAAACTGCATAATAATTTGATAATGGTCAACTTTGCTTCTATCATTCCCTAGACTGTTTTATACATTGTCTTTTGTGATTTAAACTTATCCTGTTCTTTTTTGAAAATCTCATAAACACTGTTCAACTTCTCTGGTCTTCTTTTTGACCCACTCTCACTTCCTGTTTTTGTGATTTGATCCTGATTCATTCTTTTTATAAGACCAAATCATTTCTATGTACTTCTTTTGTAGTGCTTACTCACTTTTACATTCAGGCCACTTTCATTTAGGACCCATTCATTCTTGACCTTATTGCTTCAAGTTTGGCCAGACAACTTCTTACGTAGTTCCTTTTTAACTGCACTCAACTTACTTTTAGGTTTCTTCCAATATTCTTACATATCCATTTCTGGAACTGAGCAAAAGCAATCTCCTATAGGCTGCCATCTTTACATATTATTGCTAACGTTCTACCAGTTTTTGCCTCTTTATATTACTCCATTCATTTCCCCATCTTCAATACACACTCTATCAAGGTAGACAAATTAACTTGCTCTCTCTTTTCACATTTAACAATTTATGATTGTTTACTCCATTTTTTTTGCAAACTCATCTACTGTGATACCTGTACTTTCAAACCTATATTTTTTTAAATTTCACAATACACATAGGTTATACACCAGGGGGAAATTCAATTTTTTTCCCTACCAATTCTGTGGGCGTGGCTTGGTGGCTGTGGCAGGGGAAGGATACTGCAAAATCTCCATTCCCACCCCACTCCTGGGGGAAGGATATTGCAAAATCCCCATTCCCTCCCCATTCCTGGGGGAAGGATATTGTAAAATCTCCATTCCCATCCTACTCTGAGGCCAGCCAGAGGTGGTATTTGCCGGTTCTCCGAACTACTCAAAATTTCCGCTACCGGTTCTCCAGAACCTGCCAGAACCCACTGAATTTCACCCCTGTTATACACAGCAACAAACAAATTAGATTTTTACAAATAGTCCTCGAATTATGAACCCACAATTGAGCCCAACATTTAGCGAGACATTTGTTACGTGAGTTTTGCTCCGTTTTAAGACCTTTCTTGCCACGGTTGTTAAGTGAATCATTGCAGTTGCTATATTAGTAACCTGGTTGTTAAGTGAATCTGGCTTCCCCATTGATAAGAAGATTGCAGAGGGTGATCACATGACTCCAGGACATTGCAACTGTCATAAATATGAATCAGTTGTCAAGCATCTGAATTTTGATCATGTGACCATGGGGATGCTGCAATGGCCATAAGTGTGAAAAATGGTCATAAGTCACTTTTTTCAGTGCTGTTGTAACTTTTGAGTGGTCATTAAATGAATTGTTGTAAGTCAAGGACTACCTGTACTTAAAACTCAGCATTGTCTGCATATACCGGTACATATGAAATTCATTTCTCCAATAAGTTGATCTCTATGTCACAATAAGGATTTTTGAACATTCATCCATAAATACATTAAACAACCAAACAGGAAATCACATAAGTTTGCTACAATACTCCCTCTTTGGTATTGTATCATTTGCTAAGCACTTCATTCATGTTCATACATGCTTTGCTTCCTTTTTATATATATATGAGATAGCATTCAGCAACAGTCACGAAAATATTCCATAATTCTAAACCTATTCACTGTATCATACACTCGCTAAACTAACAAACATACAATAAATATTTCCTTTCTCACATTTGTTCATTTTTCAATGTCCTCTGAAGATCATCTGAACATTCCTGCATGGCATAAAACTGCACTGGGTTTCCAAAATTTTGCTCATTGTCAGCTTCTGTTTACTTTCAATCAGAATGCTGCCAAATACATTTTCAGGCATACTTAACAAACAGCCCCTTTATAATTATACAACATAAATGTTGCATGGCTGCTATTTATTGCTAAATTAATTTCTGGCTAATATAATTTGAATGGTTACATTTCACTGCCTATGCTCTAGTAGTTCCTTCATAGCAATTCTGAAGGTAAATGTGGCATCAGATCCTTGCAAACTGATTATGTGAAACATCATTCCAAAGCATAATTTTTCATACTTCTTAATTATTGTTACTTTCACTGTGGCACCAGTTAATACAACTCTTTTCGCTGAGTTCAAAGTAGTTTCCATGTCCTCTTTCCTTATGTACACTTTTCCTTTGATTCTGTTGGGATCTTCTAATATATTTTTGTAGCAAGATTTACACTTCTTCTTCTGCATTCTACTCATTCTACTTTCATTTTTCTTTCCCCTACCAACAAATGGTCTGCTCCACATTTGAAATCCCTCTTCACTCTTGTCTTCTTCACTCATTCCCTCCATCTTTCATCATAAAAATCGAATAAACTATGCTATTCTGTAATTTTTCCCATGTAATAGGAGTATATTTTGTAATTTGCATCTATTTAAATCATTCATTCAAGGAAAACAGATATTTTTATAAGTAGATGCTCATTATTCGTGCTTCATGAATGCTTCATGCTTCAGTCTTGTTCTGTATTTGCCATGCCCCAACCAGTGGCGGGTTGCCGTCTTACCGGTGCTGGTGCGCTGCACGTGCATCTCCAAGTTTCGGGGGGCGCTCGCTCGCTACGTGCGCGGAAGCAAAATCTCACTGAAATCTCACACGCGCACGCGTCCCCTCATGAGATTTTAGCACGATTTTGCTTCCGTGCATGCGCGGGGGAAACCAAAATCACAGGGAAAAAATAGTGATGCGCACGATGGACCGGCAGAGAGGGCTCCGGAACGGTTGCGCAATCCGCCGCCCCTACCGGAGCTGTGCACTGGGCAGCTCCGGCAGGAACCCACCTCTGGCCCCAACATACGATCTTTATATACTGTTGTTGCTCTCTAGCCCCATCTAGTGGCATGAGGGACAAATATGCTCCAACATATGATCTTTATATACGGTTGTAGCTCTCTAGCCCTATCTAGTGGCCAGATTGACAAATACCAAGTATATTGTTTGAAGCTGACCCCACCCTTTTACCCATCAGCCCGCACTCTCAAAACAAGTGTACTCTGGGAAGCCAGACTCAATTTTCCTTTAGCATTTGGAAGAGGCAGAAGCACAAAGAAGAATCCATCTTAATCTGTGGCACATGTTCATCCAAGGACAAACCCACACCCCACACACAGAGCATCGCTGGTGAGATTTAGATTGCCTGTATTTATTAACTGTTATGTTCAGCAGTAACTCGATACTGTCTCTCTTGTATTTTCCCCAGTTTCACCATATCCTGTTCTTTCAATAAAGCATTCAGATCTATGCACACAGTCTGTTTTATTGGAGGATAGGTGGGTTTAGCTGCATGTCGAGTTGCACACAGACTAACGTGTAGTGAGGACAGAACATTATTTCTCACCTCATTCTCATCTATCCACTTAACAAAATCATTTTTCCTCCGCATCACATTTATTCTGAATTTTACCCCAAATCCACCCCTTTGGAAACTGGATATTGTGTGAGCAAGCTTTTGGGCTAATTCAGCATAGTCCTTCTGTTCTTTATCTATAAGAACAGAAGGACTATGGTGAATTAGACCAAAACATCTGTTTAAAGGAACGGGATTGGCTGCGTTCTTCAGGCTGAAAAGGAATAATATGGCTGTTTGCATATTATTGGATGGTGGGTGATTTCCTCTCAATATTTTTTTTTTTGTTGTAATTGGCTTCCCGTGATAATCCATCAGTTTTTCAAAGTGTCACCAACCATATGGGCTGTTATGATTCCCATGGGAACTTCTCCTACGATGACAGCAGCCTTATGTACCCAGGTGATCTAATGGCCAATTTCAATGCAAATACTTTGACAAGTTACCTAATTGCATGGGAACCAAACATGAGGAAGAAGCTCTGTGGTGAAAGATACACCAGAAGGATAATGAGCTACGCCATCGGATTATATACAGCATGAATATTTTATCTTGCTAAATAAATACTCCTCAGAGTATCATGGGATTGTCCATGTGGTGTTGCTCTTGCATTCTCAAATTATTTGAAAAAAAAACAAAAGATGTAAGAGACTTGCCTTGAGTAAATATGCACCTTTTATTTGCTGAATTAGCCACAAATCACAAAGGGATGTATGGGGGGTGGAGAGAGAGAGAGAGAGGGAGGGAGGGAGGGAGGAAGGGAGGGAGGGAGAGAGAGAGTGAGTGAGTGAGTTTGTGTCAGGCCAAAACCATTTTAGTTGGGGTCTTTGGCCTGCCACACTTTATAGTCTTTTAATGTGCATTCTTTACTGTGGGAAGCTGGGAGGAGGAATTGCATGAGAGCTGTCTGCATAGCCATAACAAATTCTTTCTAGATAGTCAAGGTCATCTTTTGTTGTCGCACTCCTGCACCTGCATGGAAGGAGATGGGTGGATCCTGCCAAGTTGGCAGTTGGAGATTCGTCAACGTGATGGACTTGGGGGAGTAGAGAAAACCCAGGGACTTCAGATTCGGGTTTCTCCCAGATGTGCCAACTCCCGTTTGGACTATTGCAATGCGCTCTACATGGGGCTACCCTTGAAGAGTATTCAGAGACTTCAGTTGGTGCAAAATCCGGCTGCGCGTGCTGTGGTGGGTGTGCCAAGGTACACCCACGTTACACTTATACTCCGCCAGCTGCATTGGTTGCCCATTGGTCTCCAGGTACAATTCAAGGTGTTGATCATCATCTTTAAAGCCCTTCATGGCTTAAGACCAGGTTACCTTCGGGACCGCATTCTGCCTCATATTTCCCTTCGACCGGTTAGGGCCCACAGAGTGGGTCTCCTCCAGGTCCCGTCAGCCAAACAATGTCGGCTGGTGGGCCCTAGGGGGAGGGCCTTCTCTGTGGGAGGGGCCGTGCTCTGGAACCAACTTCCCCCGGAGACCCGAACTATCCCCACCCTGCTGGCCTTCCGAAAAGCCGTCAAGACATGGCTCTTCCTGCAGGCAGGGGGTTGAAACTAGTTCCATCTGAGCTCTCCCCCAGTATGTTTGATGGTGAATACTTTTAACTGTTTAATGTTTGTAACTTTTTAACTTGGTTTTAATTGCTATTTATTATCTGGTGTTCTTATACATTGCTGTACGCCGCCCTGAGTCCCTCGGGAGTAGTGCGGCATAGAAGAACAAACAAACAAACAAACAAACAAACAAACAAACAAACAAACAAATAAATAAATAAATAAATAAGTAAGTAAATAAGTAAATAAATAATCAATCAATCAATCAATCAATCAATCAATCAATCAATCAATGGCTCTGCTGATAAATTGGAACTTTCAGGAATACTTTGCCTCAGACTCTGATTTAATTTTGGATGCTATTTGGAACCCTCACAAAGGGACATGTATGGGGGGTGTCAAGAGAAGGAGAGAGACGGAGGGAGGGAGGGAGGGAAGGAGAGAGAGATCTGTTCTCAAGAGACTATGATTTGCCACAGTGACAGACTTCTTTAAAGTTCCATGAAGCCTGCATAATTTATGGCTCTTCAAAATAGCTCACTCCATAGCCCATGTTTTATGCATTACTTCTCCATCCATGCTTCATACTTTGGTTGAGGTAGTTTGCATAGCGGAGACATATTGCTCTAAAAAATAATGCATCATTTGATGCTGGTACAATCACTTCACTTTGCATTCTTGGCCAGGGTCAGTGGTGTTAGAAAGAAAAGGAAAATAAAACTTTTACCAGATTTGTGTGTGTGTGTGTGAAATAAAACAAAAACATGTTTCCACAATGCAAGTAAACCCATGGAGATGGGTGTATTCCAACACGTAACTCCAACCGGGTGAATGAGGGCATGAAAATAAAAATGAAAGAATGTAGGCAAAGGGTGAGAGAAAAGAAATGACAGACTTATGTAAGCACTCCCAATGGAAAAAAAAATACTCAAAAATTGTTTCCTAACTTTTACAGCTTTTCTACAACCTTAAAGAAAATAATGGTAATATTACCTGAGGAGAAAATGCTACATCAAGGGTGTCAAACTCAAGGCCCATGGGCCGGATCCGGGGTGCTTAGATTTGGCTGAAGGCCCGCCCTGGAAACAGCGAAGGGCCAGCCCATGGTGCCTCTGCCAGTGAAAACGGAGCTCAGGAAAGCTGCGTGCGACCTGCCCAGGCTCTGTTTTTAGCCATTGCGGCTGAAAACAGAACCTCAATGAGTGACATTGAGCTGGCCATGTCCACCTGGCCACACACCCCGGGCCCCCAAGATCAAACAAATATAAATCATAAAATGAGGCAAACTCATTTAACAAAATGTTTCACTTAGCAACATAAATTTTGGGCTCGATTGTGGTCATAACTCGAAGATTACCTGTACATGTTCCCAAAATTGTAAAGCTTTTAGTTTTTGTGTTTAGAGGAGTCGAATCTAAATCGAATGAGGGAAGACTGAAGGAATGAGACATGATTAATCTTGAGGAGACTGAAGAGAAATATAAATGTCTGAAGATGTGTCACACAGAAGAAGGCCACATATTCCAGAATGCAGGTCGTAGAATAATGATCTAAGTTGCAGGAAGGTACATTCTGGTTGAACATTAGAAAAAATTCCTGATAGAAAGAGCAGTTTGACAGTGGAACCAATTACTAGCAATGAGGTGAGTTGCCTTCAAGGGATCTATCAAGATGTAAAGGCTAGACAGCCATCTGTTGAGATGATTTAATTGGGATTCCTGCATTAAGGTTAGACTCTGTTTAAATGGTTCCTCCCATTTCTATGACATTATCTGACTGAAAGCACTTTACTTCAGTATTAAAGAAAAAGGACAGTGTTGTGTATATGGGTATATTTTGTTCTCTGTGTTAAGATGTTGAGGGCCTATTTTTAATACATTTCCTCAGAACACCTTTCAGCAACTAAACAAGAGTGAATGTGCCTCTCATGCTAAAAGTGCCCACTAATGCTCTTCAGAGATGATAAGTTGTGATTGTGTTGGGAGTATAAAAGGAAAATGGTAAACTTATATTAGACTCTTATCCCTTCTGGTTTTGAATGGAAATGCATAATCCTTCCTAGCCTTTGCTTTGAACAACTGTAAGTACTGGTAGTTTATTTTTAGAGTGCAGTATTCCCTCAAACGAACTTCCAACTGTGCTTTGAAAGGATACAGAGAAGGCTCCAATGCAGAGAAGTCTGTGAAGTCAAAACTATGGGTAAAATTTGAAGGGAAAGCTTATGTTTAGCCTGCACAAGAAAAGCAATAACATTTCAGCAATTATTTAATAATGGCCAATGGAGAGGACCAACTTTTTTCTTCTTCTAAACAACAGCATAGCAGTAGGTTTCTAGGATAGGCAAAATATCAATTTCAATGGACCACTGAATTTATTTTTTGATGATAAGAAATACAGTATAGCAGTGCAGCAAGAAAAGAGGTGGCAGGTTGACACTGGAGAGCTTCAAAACAAGCTTCAAAACTCTCAATGGTTTACCCAGATACTTGGCAATAAGTGTCAATAAATGGAATGGGACATACTTTCTAATAAAACTGGACTGGTGATTGGTGATGAAATGATACAAAAGAAATGTGCCCCCCCTCTATCATCTTATATTAAAAGGATACAAACTCTTCAAAAAAAACAGATCACATAAAAAAGGAGGTGGTGTTGCACTGTATATAAAGGACCACTATGTAGCTACAGAGCTACAAGTAACCAAGGAAGAAAACCCATTAGAATGCATATGGGTCAACATAAAAGAAAAAAAGAACGACACAACAATAGGAGTATACTACAGACCACCAAACCAAACAGAAACAATGGACACCCTTTTTACCAACCAGCTAAAGAACATATGCAAGAAAAACAACATTGTAATAATGGGAGACTTCAACTACCCGGACATCAACTGGAAAACCAACTCAGCACCAAGTGAGAAATCTAACAGATTCCTAACCAGCCTAGCTGACAACTTCATTGTCCAAAAAGTGGAGGGGGGAACTAGAGGGGCAGCCATACTGGATTTAATACTTACAAACAGAGAAGAAACAATAGAAGGAGTTGAAGCTGCAGGAACACTTGGCGAGAGTGACCACGTAATACTAAAATTCACCATAAAGCAAACACAAATAACTGAACATAACAACACCTATATCCCAGACTTTAAAAAAGCCGACTTCAATAAACTCAGAGAAAACTTGGGGAAGTTCCCTTGGATGAAAGTACTAAAGGGTAAAACAACTCAAGAAGCCTGGGAGATCCTAAAAAACACGATCTTAAAAGCCCAGAACACCACAATACCGATGAGGAAGAAAAACAAGAAATCCAAAAGGAAACCAGCATGGCTAAACAAAGACCTCACCGATAAACTGAATGAAAAAAAAGATAAATACAAAAAATGGAAAGATGGGCACATAACCAAGGCAGAGTACCAACAGACAGCCAGAATCTGTAAAGAAAAAATCAGGACAGCAAAGGCCCAGAATGAACAAAGACTCGCAACAAAAGTCAAAGACAACAAAAAAAGCTTCTTCCAACACATAAACAACAAGAAAAAAATCAAAGAAACAGTTGGTCCACTAAGGAGAGAAGACAGCAAAGAAGTAACAGACAACACAGACAAAGCAGAGCTACTGAACACATTCTTCGCATCAGTCTTCACACAAAAGGAAACTGCAGCTCAGCTACCCAGCAACACAAATATAAAAAACAGATTCGAAACAAGACTCAACCTAAGCAAAAATACAGTAAGAGATCACCTATCTGAACTTAATGAATACAAAGCACCAGGACCTGATGGATTACACCCCAGAGTCCTAAAAGAACTAGCAGAAGTCATTTCGGAACCACTGCACCACATCTTCCACAAATCCTGGAACACAGGGGAACTCCCCGAGGACTGGAAAAGAGCTGATGTGGTCCCCATCTACAAAAAAGGTAAAAAAACAGACCCAGGAAACTACAGACCAATCAGCCTAACATCAATACCTGGGAAAATACTGGAAAAAATAATTAAAAACCAGATCTCACATCATCTAGAAACAAACCAAGTAATAACCAACAGCCAACACGGATTTGTTAAGAACAAGTCATGCCAAACCAACCTCATTTCATTTTTCAACACTGTGACCAAATTAGTAGACCAGCGAAATGCAGTAGACATCATATACCTGGACTTCAGCAAAGCATTTGACAAAGTAGACCACAACCTACTTCTTCATAAGCTAGAAAAAAGCAGGATAGACAGCTACACAACCAGATGGATTAACAACTGGCTGACCAACTGTACCCAACGAGTAGTCCTCAATGGCTCTAAGTCCACATGGAGAGAAGTAAGCAGTGGCGTACCACAAGGTTCCGTCCTAGGCCCAGTACTCTTTAATATCTTCATAAATGACCTAGATGAGGGAATAGCAGGAGAACTAACCAAATTTGCAGACAATACCAAGCTGGCGGGAGTAGCAAACACCCCAGAGGACAGACTCAAAATCCAGAGGGACCTTGACAGACTCGAACACTGGGCCCAAACAAATAAAATGAAATTTAACACGGAGAAAAGTAAAATTCTACACCTAGGTAAGAAGAATCAAAAATACACATACAAACTGGGTGAAACCACACTCAATAGCAGCGATTGCGAGAGGGATCTTGGAGTCTTGGTAGACAGCCAACTAAATATGAGCCAGCAGTGTGCAGCAGCCGCCAAAAAGGCCAACGCAGTCCTGAGCTGCATAAATAGAGGGATACAATCAAGGACCAGAGAGGTACTAGTACCACTCTATAAAGCCTTGGTCAGACCACACCTAGAGTACTGCATCCAGTTTTGGTCACCACACTACAAAAAAGACATTGAAACCCTAGAGAAAGTGCAGAAGAGAGCAACCAGGATGATAAAGGGTCTGGAAAATAAAACATACAAAGAGCGGTTGCAGGAACTGAGCTTGGCCAGTCTGGCGAAGAGAAGGACCAGGGGTGACATGATAGCAGTGTTCCAATACTTGAGGGGATGCCACAGGGAGGAGGGGAGCAGGCTGTTCTCTATAGCACCAGAAAGCCAAACAAGGAATAACGGATGGAAGCTGACCAAGGAGAGATTCAACCTGGAAGTGAGGAGAAACTTTCTGACGGTGAGAGCGATCAACCAGTGGAACAGCTTGCCAGCGGAGGTTGTGAGAGCCCCAACACTTGCGACCTTCAAGAGGAGACAGGACTGCCATCTGTCTCAAATGGTGTAGGAACTCCTGCTTGAGCAGGGGGTTGGACTAGATGACCTACAAGGTCCCTTCCAACTCTAATAATAAATCTAAAATCTATCTCTGTCTCTCTGTCTCTGTATGTGTGTGTGTGTGTGTTTGTGTTTGTGTATGTGTGTGTATATGTAGCATTTTTTTGCTGATAAATGAAAATAAAGGGAGACTATTGTAGATCTATTTCGAGCTATTTAGCTCTCATCAGATAGCCATACCCTTACTGGGATTTGAACCTGGGCCGCCTGCCTTGTAAGGCAGCTGCTTAACCTCTAGGCCACAGGCTCTATTCCCTATCAGCTCTTCACCAGGAAAGGGTTATATATGTTTTTCTGTCGTGTGTGTGTGTATATGTATGTATGTATGTATGTATGTATGTATGTATGTATGTATGTATCTGAAGTTTTTGCGGGTGTTTGTATGTAGGTCTTTGGTTATTAGGAATACATCTTTTAACAAGGCTGCTGCTAAACATATCAAGTTCCTTTAACAGCTTTTTGTAGGATTTAATCTCCAGTTTTTATCCATCCTTATTACTCTTCTGTTTCCAGTTCCTCAGTATGCCTTGTGAACTGGCCACTATAATCCAGATGTGGTCTGACCAGTGAAGCATACAGCACTTGCGGTCACTTCCCATGATCTTAACATTATACTTTGGTTGATGCAGCCTAAAACCACACTGGCTCTTCTGGCAGCTGCAGCACATTGCTGGCTCATGCTTAATCTGCTGTCTTCATTTCTGCCATCAGCATATCTAATCTCTTGTAAAAGCCATCTGAGTCTGTGCCATCACATCTTGTAACAGTGAATCTCATAAATGATGGGCACAAAGGAAGGGAACTGGCACAACTGTGAATTTCTAGGAACTGTTTATCTGGAACTTTTGGATACATTAGGCAATCCAGTAACACTCCCCTTGCTCTGAATCACAGTACTGCAATCGTCACTCAACTAAAACCAGAACCGTAGAAAGGCACTGTGGGCTATGAAATACAAATAGAGGGAATCAAGCATTTGTGACTGCCTTCCTTTATAACAAAAGTTCACAGAGCAATTTGCTGGTAATTTAGATAATGTAACAACTGAGCAGTAATCACTTATGCCTAATTTCTAACAAATTGGAATTGTCCGGGGTTTGTAATTTTTACCTGCAATTGATTCTTCCTAACGGGGTTCATACATATAAGGCTTGTAAGATAGGATAGCCATTTTAACATCATCAGCTAAGTGACAGATTCCAATGGCAAGGCTGTCCTTGTCTGCACTTGCCCTAATAGTCTCTATGCACTGAGCAGAGATGGGAGCAGAACACCTTTTTCTGTATGATATGCTGGGAGAGATAAAGTGCAAAACTCACACAACTAAGATACTAAAGATGGGAAGCGGGCATCCACCTCTTTATTTTCCCAGTGATGGTCAGTTCTGTTTTGGCCAATATTTTCATCAATTAAGGCCTACTATTTCTGATTTTGGGTCAAGCCCCAAGAACCAAGAATGACACATGAAGTCACTTAAGAGCAGTTTCCTTTATTGTTCTTCACCTATAGACAGAATCTTGCCAGACTAAAGCAACTACCGTATTTTTGGGTCTATAAGACACACTTCTCCCCCCCGCCAAAAAAAGTGGTTGGAAATGTCTATGAGTCTTATAGAGTGAATGTTGGCGAAGCCCCACCCACCGCTGTCCCCACCCTTTGGCCGTTTTCAGCCTCCGCGTGCCCCATTTTTGGCCTCCACGTGCCCCGTTTTCAGCCTCCGTGCATCCCGTTTTTGGCCCGTTCTGGGCAGCGGGGATCACTGCCGCTAATTGCCACTGCCTATCGCTGCCGTCAGTGATAGGGGTATGCAGAGGCCAAAAATGGGGTGCGCAAAGCCCAAAAATGGTATGTGCTGAGGCAGTGATCCCCGCAGCCTGGAACAGCTGATTAGCGGTATTCCAGGAGGCGGATCCAACTGCCAATCAGCTGCTTGTGCTAAATCAGGCTGTGATAACATGCTGAAGCTGACAAGGCTGTTTGCTGTAAGGACAACTAGCCAGATGGATGCTGGGAGGCAGAGGCAGATTTTTTTTCTTGTTTTCCTCCCCAAAAGCTAGATGCATCTTATGGTCCGGAGCATCTTATAGTGCAAAAAGTATTTCCATAACTACAAGTACTCTAGGAAAAGTTAGGAAGCAACTATTTTAGCTCTTTTCTGTGACCCAAACTTTCCAAGCTCTGCTGCCTTTTTGCCCTTTGGAAATCAGCCCCTTCCTCCTGGGAATCCAGAATATATTTCATCACATTTTGGCAGGAATTAAAATAGGGACACCTTTTCCAGTATACACATTTTTGGCAAAGGAGTATATTGCAGGCATTTTTCCTCTAGGATGATACATATTTTTTAAAAATGCCCAATTTTGTGCTGATTTCCTCTTAATACTTGCATTTTGGGGTAGATTTTTCTTATGGGGACTCTGAAAAGTGTAGGTTTAGAACACACATGTGAAATACCCTACTTAACCATATAGGGCAGTGATAGCGAACCTTTTTTTCCTCAGATGCCGAAAGCACGTGCTTGCGCGCTATCGCGCATGCGCGAGTGCCCACACCCATAATTCAATCCCTGGGGAGGGCGAAAATGGCCTCCCCCACTACCCTGGAGGCCCTCTGGAGCTTGGGGAGGGTGAAAACGCCTTCCCCCACCCACTGGAGGCCCTCTGGAAGCCAAAAGCACCCTCCCAGAGCCACTGCGCGAGCCGAAAATCAGATGGCCGGAGTGCACATGCACGCTGGAGCTGAGCTAGGGCAACGGCTCGCGTGCCGGCAGATATGGCTCCGCGTGCCACCTGTGGCACGCATGCCATAGGTTCGCCATCACTGATATAGGGTAATGTAAAAACATGGATTGAACAGATTTCATTGGCTGAATTACTCTTTTTCACTAAACTAATTAACATTCCATTCATATTCACTATGAAAACTGGGATGGATACCAAAGCATCACCTCTAGGAAACTGGCAGATCAAACATTTGTATCTAAGCCCAATGCTTGGTATGGAGCTGCTGCTGCTGCTGCTATTGCTGTTGTTGTTATTATCTCTTTTATTCATTAAACATGAAACTCAGTCAACTGAACATTTAAAAAAGTGTCACACTTTTTTATTTTAAATAATAATAATTTATTATTTTTAATTATTATTATTATTATTATTAATTATTATTATTATTATTATTATTATTATTATTATTATTATTATTATTATTATTATTATTATTATTATTATTATTATTATTATTATTATTATTATTATTATTATTATTATTATTTCATTAAACATGAAACTCAGTCAACTGAACATTTAAAAAGTGTCACACTTTTTTATTTCAAATAATAATACATTATTATTATTATTATTATTATTATTATTATTATTATTATTATTATTATTATTATTATTATTATTATTATTATTATTATTATTATTATTATTATTATTATACAATTGTATCACAACGGCCAGTTGTTTTGCCGGATTTGGCATTGATTACTAGTCGAGCCCCACCCAGGGGCCTAGGACGTCGTAATGTATTTTCGAAGTATATGTGCGGAACCGAGCAGTGCGGCTTTCTGCATTTGACTGATGGTGATTTTGTCAATTTTGAGCTGTTTTAAATGTAATTCCAGTGCTTTTGGGATAGCACCCAGTGTTCCAATCACTACTGGAATTACCACTGCTGGTTTGTGCCATAATCGTTGAATTTCGATTTTTAACTCCTGGCATTTTGCGATTTTTTTGTGTTCCTTTTCATCGATCTTGCTATCACCTGGTATTGAGATGTCGAAGAATAATAATAATAATAATAATAATAATAATAATAATAATAATAATAATAATAATAATAATAATAATAATAATAATAATAATAATAATAATAATAATAATAATAATAATAATATGGCATTGTTACAGTAGCCAGGAGACCACAATGCTATTGCAGAGTAATAGTTTGGCTTGCCAAGGTACCAGCCCTGTTATAGGACATGCTTGCGCACTTCCTAAAGTGCGTCACAGGAGGGTGAGTTGGCTTTGCATCAGAGAGAAAGATGAGCTGCTCTTCCTGCAGCATCACTCAAGGCCCCCTCCCTTCCTGGAGCCACCTCGCAAACAGGTACCACAACCGGGAAGATTCAGAGTCATCAGGAATCTGATTGCCTGCGTAGAGCACCAGCTCCTCTCCCCATCAAAGTGGTACCTATCTATCTACTTGCATAGAACATGCTTTCAAACTGTTAAGTGGACAGAAGCTGAGGCGTATGACAGGAATTCATCTTGCCATGAAAATGCTAGGACTAGAACCACTGGAACAGAGGCCATCTCCAGCTCATTAAGATACTGAGCCACTGCACCACACAGTGTATGGGATGGTTCAGTCATGCTCATAGGAATAGCAATGTTAAGAATGAAATACATGGTTCATGTGGCGCACTTTGGGAAGCACACAAGCATGTCATATGATAGGGCTGGTACCTTGGCAAGCCAAATTACTACTCTGCTATAGCATCTGCAGGATCTTGTTGCTTTTATTCTAAAGATGAAAGCTGTGTTCAGGTGCAAGCTCCAGACCCTTTGAATATGCATGTGATGTCACAATGCTTGTAGAAAAGGTTTATGACATGCCACAACTTTTATTTTTGTCAGTTTGAACCCTTCTGGTTCTCCCCAGAGAAGTTGCTATCTTTTGCTTTGGAAAAGAAGTCGTCAAGCAGCATGCGAGTCACCTGAAGTTCCTTACAATGATAGTTTTTCACTGAATTCAGAATGTAATGGAAGAAAAACAATCCACATTTTGTAGGTGTTTTCTCAAAGGAATCAGGGAAATTTTAGGCAGGGTTTGCATGAGATACACTATCAGACCACCTAAAAGCTTAGCAGCTGTATTTGCAAAACCGCTAAACTTGATATTTTAAACTCAATTTTTGTACTTTAGCATGGTGTGTGAACTTTGCCCATTTGTTGACTTTATGATTCAGTGAATTGTGGGAACCCAGAAATGGGATTAATTCAGCAACCAGTTAAGCATATTTTGTGATTGCAGCTATATGCTTCCAGCCTTAAAACTAATTTGAGATAAATTTAGTAGCTCTTGTCTGAGCAAAACCATAAATTTACAAGTGCCACTTCATTCGCTGTGTGTATGTCTTCAGTTAAATTACACATATTTGAGGAATACATTACAAAATAAAAGCATATACTCCTGCTCACAGTTTGGTACATCAGTTTACATATTCTTGGGCAGCATGTTCTTTGAAATCATGAAACTGTGGTTTATTCTAAGAAACTGTTCAGCAAATCATGGTTAACACTAGACTCCAATAATCAGAAAGTAAGATTACATCATGAGGACCTGTATGCTAATTAATCTCATTTATTACTGCACTCTAATTAATGTGATTTGCTATTATTTCTGATTTATAGGAATTCAAAATCAAATGAAACAAAATGATTATTTAAAAAGTAGAGATGCCTTGGAGTAAATTTGTCTCCTAATAACATATTTTGTATTTTTCTCAGCAAAACATGAAATTGTTTTGCCCTGGGCTTGACTTTCTGCAAGGTGTTTTATTACCTCCCTACTCTATCTTATACAGCTAAATTTCTTGGAATTCACCAGGAATCCGCTGTGCAGCAACTCAAGAAAAGGCATTTTTTGATACAACCACGGTATTCTAATAGGGTAATTCCCACAAATCATATATGTATATAGATAGATAGATAGATAGATAGATAGATAGATAGATAGATAGATAGATAGATAGATAGATAGATAGATAGATAGATAGATATAGAGATATAGAGATATAGATAGATATAGATATAGATATAGATTAGATATAGATATAGATATAGATAGATAGATATAGATATAGATATAGATAGATATAGATAGATAGATAGATAGATAGATAGATAGATAGATAGATAGATAGATAGATAGACAGACAGACAGACAGACAGACAGACAGACAGACAGACAGACAGACAGAGATATAGAGATATAGAGATAGAGATAGAGATAGAGATATAGAGATATAGATATAGGTAGATAGGTAGATAGGGAGAGAGAGAGAGAGAGAGAGAGAGAGAGAGAGAGAGAGAGAGAGAGAGAGAGAGATAGACAGACAGACAGACAGACAGACAGACAGACAGACAGACAGAGATATAGAGATAGAGATAGAGATAGAGATATAGATAGGTAGATAGATAGATAGATAGATAGATAGATAGATAGATAGATAGATAGATAGACAGACAGACAGACAGACAGACAGACAGACAGACAGAGAGATAGAGATAGAGATAGAGATAGAGATAGAGATAGAGATAGAGATAGAGATAGGTAGGTAGGTAGGTAGGTAGGTAGGTAGGTAGATAGATAGATAGATAGATAGATAGATAGATAGATAGATAGATAGATAGATAGATAGATAGATAGATAGATAGATAGATAGATAGATATAGATATAGATATAGATATAGATATAGATATAGATGGATAGATAGATAGATATGCCAAATACCACTCATGCATCAGCATGAAATCTCCAGAAACATAAAGCCTACAAACTTGAAACTTGGCATGTATGTTCCTCTTGGCTTCTAGGTGCTCGCTAAGAAAGGATTTTTTGAAATGACCATCAGATCATTAGTATTTCTTATATTATTATTAACACACTCTGATGCTAAGGAGTTACACGTTCTACTCCCCCTCCCCACCTAAAAAGAACTTTGTTCCAACTGCCAGTGGGTGTGGCCAATGCGTGATTCATCCGTCCTGCAGGCTGGGAGTTTAGACATTCTACTCCATGCTAAGGAGTTAGACGTTCTACTCACCGTCCCCACCTGAAAAGCTCTGATGCTACCCCTTCGCTAAACCGGGCGTGGGTGTGGCCAGCGCGTAACTACTCATTGATTTTCAAGCTTTAACTGTCAATTTATCAAGCCCGATCAGTTTCGTAGCGAAGCACAGGTATCCAGCTACTAGTGTACCAATAGAAGAGAATATAAGTTGCTCTTCTACTGAGAAAGAACTATTGAGTCTTTGGTGCTCTCTGAGCTTAATTGCTTGCATGCGGACATTACATTACCAGACTAGATAATCTCTTCAGAACCAAGAGTGTGGCACAAAAGATGTTACTTAGTCTGGTAACAAAATATCTGCAAGCAAACAACCATGCTCAAAGAGCACCAAGGTTTCCATGGTTTAATTATGGCTTGTTCCAAGTCTCATGCATTTGGGGCACCAGGCTTTTAATTGAATTTACAATGCTGTACCTCATTTTTCTTAAAGTGCCATGATTTTATGGTTTTACAATGATATAATTTTATTATTATTGAAATTTCAAGCCTAGTTTGTACTTCTAATATTGGATTATCATACTCATGAACGATGAAGTGAAGTCAGTATATAAGTAAATGTCACAATGGTTGTTTATCACTTTCCACCATAGAGACAAAATAAGTCCAAATACCATTTGCTGGGTACAAGACTACCCAGTCTTGGTTGAGACTACAAGAAGGATATTGAGGGTGGAGGGTGATGGCTCAGTGATTAAAGACACTGAGCTTGTTAGTTGGAAAGCTGACAGCCTGGGTTCGAGATCTGAGCACCACAGGATGGGGTGAGCTCCCATCCTTGCCTCAGTTCCTGCCCACCTAGCAGTTAAAAACATGAAAATTCTATTAGATAAATAGGTACCACTTCAGTGGGATGGTAACATCGTTGTTGTGCATTTTGGTCTATAGTCATGTTGGCTACATGACCACAGAAACATCCTTGGACAACACTGGCTCCCTTGGCTAAGAAATGGAGATGAACACTGCCAGCGAGAGTCAGAATTGATTGGACGGGGAAACCTTTAATTTTAAAAGAAGGATGTTGGACTCTGTCATGTCAGAGTGCTCCCTATCATTCCTTAGATTTAATTTTAATTGTTAGATGTATGTCCCATTTTAAAGGAGATAAAGATGACTTACATGAAGTCTTCCCTCCATTTTAACTTCACAGCAAGAACTCTATGAAGAGAGAGGGGGGAGGAGGGAGGGAGGGAGGGAGAGAGGGAGGGAGAGGGAGGGAGGGAGGGAGAGAGAGAGAGACAGAGAGACACACAGAGAGAGAGAGCCCAAAGTCTCTCAGGAGCCACTTAAACCAAACTCTTAATTTTAGGTCACAGTCTTAACTACCACCTCATACCAGCATTCAATAAGATTGACCATTGTGAGAATAGAATTATATTATCCTTCGGCCTGAACCAGCAATCAGGCTCTGCTGACTACAAGCCTACTTTTCTGTCAAAGTCAGAAGCATCCACACCAGGAATAACTTCTATTTTGTTAGTCAAAAAAATAGGTAGAGAAAAATCACAGCTGCTGTAAAATTATTTTGCCAGTGTTAGGAGAACAACATTGGTCAGAGCAGATAAAGAATGGCAGGTTTGAGCTTACAATTTATGTTCTACAATTTTAGAGATGGAGCATAGTACAAGTTCCATGGTCCTGCTGGGTTCATGAAACAAAAGTCCCCCATGCCAAAGCTGGTCCAATGCTTCCTTTATTATCTTTTTCAGGGGAAAACAATCTCTCACTGGCCAGAGACTCAACAGGATTGCACTTTGGATTCAAAGGCAGAACAAAGCTTCAACAAAGCCACAGACTTTGAGCAGATGTGCCTTTTCCAGATGGCGTTCCTAAAGCAAGCTTTTGTTCTTGAATCTAAAGGCCTGCATAGCCCTAGTACTTGATGTGACTATGGAAGGAAAGAGCAATAGGTAGAGCCATAAAGCAAAACGGATAAAGCCACACCATATTCCCAGGTAGACTTGAGGGGGTCATGATCTTATCCTTCTCTTTTGTTCAGAGAAGTTCTGGAACTTGATCGGTACTTTTTTTTTTCATATTCATCTTGTGGGGTCCTTGGTGCTCTATGAGCTAGGTGCCATCAACAGGCACATAGGGATAAACAACATCTACATATCATTCAAAACACATAATTAAAAAGTCAAAAATAAACAAAAAAGATCACAACAATCTACAGATAAACAGAGATTAACACAAAAAACAATACTAGACCAACAATCAAGAAGTAAACAATATGCCAATCAAGGTATTACCAACTCAGCCAAAGAAGCTAACAACAAACAACAGCCTAATTAAGGAACTACCAAGGACACTTACAGCAAACCCCATTCCCTTCTAGCACTGATGATGTTACTTAGTTTAGTAATGAAATATCTTCAAGAAAACAACCAGGCTCAACACCAGAACACCAAGGACACACAGTTCAACCCTAAACTACTAATATTCTCTTCTATTTGTATCATACCCATTTTATTTTATAGTTTACACGAGAGTTTTGCATGCCACAACTTCTGAAAGGGACCTCTAGGCTACAATTTTTTTAAAAAAAATGACATAGTGAAAAATGTGACTATAGAATCCCAGACTGCTCACCCTCCGTTTGAGGTTGTTAAAAGAATAAGAACAATACATGGAAATATATTTTTATGGAAGTTTCTCTTTGAATATATCTAGACAACACCCCCCACCACCACATACTTGCTCAAAGAAATCTGATCCAGACACAACCAGAGGTGGGTTCCTCCCGGTTCGCATCAGTTCTATAGAACTGGTAGCAAACCGCTGGTGATGTCATGGAGCCGGTTCTGTCAGTGCCGGTCTGTGGATGCTGCCATCTTTTTTTGGGGGGATTTTTTTTTTGTGGAATTCCTGAGTCCCTTGGGAGTTGGGCAGCATATAAGAACTATTAATAAAATAAATGTTAATAAATAAAATAATATTTTGCTGATTTTTACTTCTGCGCATGCGCAGAAGCTGAGTTTCCAGCACTGCACATCCGCCACCATCTTGTTTTGGGCTTTTGGGGGGGGATTTTTTTGTGAATTTTTGGCACTGTACATGCGCGCACACATGCACAGCATGGCCATGAGGCACGCAATGCGCGCGCAGCCACATGGCATGGGAGGAAGCGAACTAGCAGCGAGGTAAGTTAGAACCCACCCCTGGACACAACTCCTACTATTTTTTGCTAAATCTACTAGGTAAGGCGATTATACCTTTATAGGAGATCAGCTCAAAAGCAAATTGATTTTTGCATTTAATAATTGCCTCCTTATTTTAGGATTCAATGAAATCTAATGCTGCTTCTTTCAATATCTCTTTTCCTCTGTGCTACATAATTAACTGAGATTATTACTATTTCAGTACTTTGTATGCAAAGGTAAATCTGTACAAAGGTATCCCGTTGTTCTAACTCTTTCAGGATTTTTTCTCCAGCTCCTTTCTTCTATCATGGTCGGCTCCCATTCAAACATCTCCCTTAACCCACTATTCTCTAAATCCCTGTTTTTTTAATCTCTCAAACTAAATGTCAAGGTTAAGGGGAAAAAACATCTTTTCTTCTTCTTCTGCATTCTCAGTTCTTTTCTGATTTCAGTCACACCTTGCTAGATCACGGCAGGGCAGGGAAACTGGGAATCCATTTTTTCCTTCTCCTAAGGTTGTCCCTCAGTAATCAGCCTTGCGTGGAAACCCATGATGCATTGCCCATTTTCCTGCCTCCAAGAAATGCAGAACAAATGCTACATCATTTCCCTTGCCCACACTGGCCTCTCCGTTCTTCATCTTACGGTTGTCAGCTGGGCCATGAAGCATTCTTCTGTTAAGCTTAAGAGAAATGACACTTTCGTGTGTCAGGTGGAAATGGTGTTTTAACCAGGCACTACTGGATTTGAAAGCCCCAGACACTGTGACAGTTTTGCTTATTTGACATTATACCTGGTTGCTCTTCCCTTGGGTGATAAAAAGATGCTGTTGCTAAAGGTGATTTTTGGGAAAGGGTTTCGAGCTTGGCATCTTCCTACTTTGTGGTAGCACTGAGTTCTGAAACAGCCACAAAAACATTCTGTACCACCAGTCGTGAAATCCAATTTTTTTTACTACTGGTTCTGTGGGCGTGGTTTGATGGGCGTGGTGTGGTTTGATGGGCGTGGCTTGGTGGGCGTGGCCGGGGATGGATACTGCAAAATCTCCATTCCCACCGCACTCTGGGGCCAGCCAGAGGTGGTATTTGCCGGTTCTTTGAACTACTCAAAATTTCCGCTACCTGTTCTCTGAACTACACAAAATTTCCTCTACCGGTTCTCCAGAACCTGTCAGAACCTGCTGGATTTCACCCCTGTGTACCACCAATAAGACACCCCCCCACACACATATATTTCCTGATTTTTTAAATATCATCTTAACATTAAAGTTTTTTAAACAGGGATCAGGCAGAGCATCAACTTCTGACATCAGGTTTATTTCTAATTATACTGAAGCTTTGCCACTCCACCCCACCCTTAGGGTATGCTAGAATTCTTAGAGAATAAAAAGATGGTTGGTTGCAGTTTAAGAGTTTGGGTGCCACTGATCTAGAGCAAACAACCCCCCGAGATCCGCATAATTCCCACCCTGCCAGCCTTCAGAAAAGCATTAAAAACATGGCTTTGTCGACAGGCCTGGGGCCAATGATTTTAATACAACACCGATTATTCTTGGCCCCATGAGTGAATTATTGGGTTTTTAAATTGTGGTTTTTTAAATGCTTTTAAATGTTTTAATTTTTTACATTGTTTTAATTTTGATTTTAAATCTTTTAACTGTTTTTTAGATTTTGTATTCAATATGCTGTGAGCCACCCAGAGTCCCTTTGGGAGTTGGGCGGCATACAAATCTATTAAATATAAAAATATATATATAACAAGAAAAATGATTTGGGAAGATATTAAGTTATGCCTTAGTCCCTAACCCCTCCCTAAAATTAATGCAACCAGAGGCAATAAACGGACCAGGTTTATTTTTGGTTAATTGATATCTTGTGATTGACCACATGACTAGGCAGATAGTAGCTATTTTGTGAGTGGCCCAATGTTTATTTTTCTTTAACAGCAGCTATACCCACATGACCTGCTTCTATTTTTGTTAACATCATAGCATACAACTTGGGGTATTGTGCCACAAGCTTTTGAACACCTGTGTGATACACATAGATGGCACTGTGATTTTTCTCTTATCAGCTTGTGCTCCCCACTTCCCAGATGTGGTTGCATAGTACTTATAGGATTATGGGGGGGGGGGGCTCTCAGATAGCAAATATGCTGATCAAGATCCCTGGTTGAGGAACTATCCCATGTTCTTTCTTGCTGAGTATTTAGACCTGGGGTCGGCAACCTTAAACACTCAGAGAGCCACAAACTGGAAGCCCCCTGTTCAATTCTGGAGCCAACTGGAAGTCTGGTTCCCCCACCATAGAGTCTCCTCCTAGTGTGGTGTCCTTTTTCCTCTATCTGTCCTAACCAAAAACCGAAAGCCCTATCAATTGTGGGGCCGACTGGTGACAGGGAGCCGCAGCAGAGGGATGAAAGAGCCACATGCAGCTCCAGAGCCACCGACCCCTGATTTAGACCTTTATGACTTAAACACTATTGCCCAGAAGTCAAAAGATGCTCTACACATTTCCAGAGACATTGAGTGTTTTATTCCAGGTACTAAATACTACTTCCTGAAACCTTGATGTGATTCCATCAATCAATAAATACAACAGCCAGGATTTGATGGATAATGGCATACCTTGTCATCAGGCAGTTTCCTATGTCCCTTTGCAGTTTTCAATTTAAATTCACTGCCATTTAAATTCACTGTATTTTCTGCATTCAGTAATTTGAAAGCACCTTGTTTTGGTTTAAAAAAGGAGATGCATCAACTTTTTTTGAAACAAACGTGAGCACACATGAGCTATATGGTTTCTCAGCAATACCTAGTTCCCAGAGCACCTGGGAGTGGGTGGGGCAAAAAGGTAAATCCTCCTATCTCCTTTAAAAGGGAAGTTTAGAAGGAGCCAATTTTGAAGTTTGGGGACAAATGAGATTAAATTAGTGCCTTAAATTAATTTATTCATTAAGGCCTTTTTATCCCAAGCTTGTGCAACCTCTCTAGTGTTCCTTCTTGCTGTGTGTTTAAATCCCTATGATATCTTAAATGGTATCACTGGGGTGGTATTCATCTGCACCAGTGTACAGTAGAAGGGAGGACAGACTTATATTCTTCCAAATTAATGCTTGAATAAAATTTGAATTTGAATCCAAGCACAACATTTGGAACTTTCAGGACTTCAAAATGAAATTAACTTTGTGGTTATTCTTAAAGCAATTAATGAAAGATCAAAAAATTAATCTACTTAATTCCCTAAAACATCTCTCTGCATCCTAATAGATGTTTCAAGATTATAGCTCCAAATATTTTCAACAATTATAGCCAAGGGGCACACCAATCCACAGTATCTTGGAATTCTGGAAATTGTACTCCAGAAGCAATTGAAGAGCAGCAGATCTGAGACCACAGCATTATTAATGCAGGGTTTGCAGGTGACAATTGTTTTTAAATAGTTCAAATGTTGTGAAATTGGTAATGGGGTTCTTCAACAACAACAAATATCTGGAGAAGTCTGGTACTGGACCCAAAAATTTGTATTGTAATAGAGCCCAGCTGCTGTGGCCTAGAGGTAGAGCTCTTGCCTCACAATCAGGAGGTTATGAGTTCGATCCTAGGTAGAGGCAGATGTAAGGGTCTCCTGCTTGGGCAGGGGGTTGGACTAGATGACCTGCAAGGTCCCTTCTGACTCTGTTAATCTGTTAAATCTGTAAGAATCTCTTGAAGAATCAACAATGATGGCAAACATGAAAGAAATAAAAGAACAATTAGTAGCAAAGTGGATGGACTTGGTTACAATGGGGATCAATACACCATTGGAAGGCCTCAAGGACAAAGGTAGAGATAGATTCTCCTGGAGAAAATCTATGTAGATGCTGAGGTTGACACTGACCTAATGCTACATAATCAACTGATCAATCAATCAATCAATCAAGAAACTGGACATCTCATAAGATTCTGGATGGGAACATTGCAGATTCACTAAATGTGTCAATCTCTTTAGATTTCAACTGTAAAGAAGAGAAGGGGAGAAGAGAAGGGAGGGAGGAAGGAAGGGAGGAAGGGGAGAGGTCACTGTGCAAAATTGGTCACCGTAGCACCCAATTCCTAAAAAATATTTCCCACCCAGATTTCTGGATTCATTTCTGAAATGATGGTTTTGCTTCTTGATTGTCATGGGAACTGCAAAAAAAGCACTTTTATGTGCTCATCATCAGTAATAGCAATATGTTTATATAATGTGAAGCACTTACACATTCTCCTATATTTTAGCCATCTGTATTCAGGCTTCGGTAGGAAACATATTATTTACTTACATTTAATGGATTAAAATTTCCAAATAGTGGATGGAGTCGTAGTTAACAGTCACAATGGAAAAAGGCTCAACTATGTACGAATAAACAAAATAGAACATCTTTTGCTTATTGTTTAGTCCGTGGTAATGGCACATTTGCCTGATGGATAGGGCAATTTAGTTTCACTTTATCTCCATTCCTCTTGCAAGAGCAAAACGGATGGCATAACCAGATTTCTACACTGCTGTCTTTCTGTCATGTGTTATTGATTGTCCATGCCTCACTGCCTTTTAGCATATCCCAATAACAATTCTCTGAGCAAGTCAATAAATCTTTCCTTAAGCTACCCAGTTAAATCTACAAGTTACAATATTCATATTACATACCTTTGTTTAATAACAACACGTGCATGGAGAGAAGACAGGCAGAATTCCATAAACCGGTAATATACTGGTGAATATTTTTCCAGTCATCTTTGTACACAATTTGCAAAGAAATACATGTAAATATAAAATCTTCTTTTATCCAAGCTTGACTATATGATATACCAATTTTGTTTTATTGGCAACTATACTTTTATTGGCAGTGTTCTTTTCCTCTTTTGTCATACTCTTTTGCCATTTTTACAGTACTGGTTTTTTTTTTTATTTCCCTGTCTATCCACAGTTGGTATTCCCAATGACTTATCAAACAGGTCCAATACCCTTAGCTCTTTCAAGTTTTGCCAAGGTCTATCTCTAAATCTGGTCCCTGGCCATGACAGAAGATCAAAGGAACATAATTAGGCTTTGACTTTCCCAGGACTATATTTCAGAGCTATCCACTATTTAAACTCTCCTAGAGGCAAGGAAATAGCTATCCACTATTTAAACTCTCCAGAGCAAATTAATAGTTGTTGTTTTTTCAACCTCACAAGATTGTATTTTGTTTAAATGTATGATTTTTAAAAAAAAAATACATGAAAGGGAAGATCATCAAGCAAAGCAACTTTTTTCCCCCGCAGGAATGCATTATTTATTTGCAAAAATGCTTTTTAACCCTGCATATTTCCTGGAAACATTCTCAGAAAATTAAAATGACATGGAGCCAGTGGTGGGTTCCTACCAGTGCGGTCCACTCTATAGCACCGGTAGCAGCCCGCTGGTGACGTCACAGTACAGGTGCGGTCAGTTGCCGGTGCCTGGGCGCCGCCATTTTTTTTAAAAAAATTTTTTTTACATTTTTTAAACATTTTCTTCTGCGCATGCCCAGAAGCCGAGCTTCCGGCACTGTGCATGCGCTGCCTTCCTATCCCACAGTGAGTCCAAGCAGGGGAGGATGGCTGAGGGAGCGCGTGAGACGCTGAAAGAACGGGCGGCAGGAGCTATCTCCATTACCCTCCCTTCTTCAGTCCGAAAAGCCACGAATGCGCGGTGATGATCCTAGGCATTTTCGCACGTTTGAGGCTTCTCGAGCTGCTGGGGGGAGGGGGAATGGGCGGCAGGACCTATCTCAGTTCCCCTCCCTTCAGCAGTCCGAGAAGCCACGCCCACCCGGTCACATGGCTGGCAAGTCACACCCACTGGTCACATGGCTGGCAAGCCACACCCACAAAATAAGCCACACCCACAGAGTGGTAGTAAAAAAATTAGGAACCCGTCCCTGCATGGAGCTTGTAGCCTAGTGCTTTAGTTGGAAGTATGCCTACTTGTCCAGAAAAAGGTAAGCTGAGATGCTTGAAGGCATGTTGGAAAGCTATTAAGAATGGTGGAGCCCTGATCAGATTGATAAGATAGAAAAATGTGGGATACACAGGACCACCAGATGGATTTGTAACTGCTTTTATTTATTTGACAGTTCTTCTATGCCGCCCTACTCCCTCAGGACTCAGGGCAGCGTACAACATTTTATGGAACTCCAAACAAATCATTAAAAAAAGCAATTTAAAAACAATTAAAAAAACATATAAAAACCATACATACATGGGGGAGACATCAGATATAAAGTCGTCTCAAACTCACCCCACCTGCAGGAAGAGCCATGTCTTAATGGCTTTTCAGAAGGCCAGCAAGGTGGGGATGATTCGGATCTCTGGGGGAAGTTGGTTCCAGAGAGCAGGGGCCCCTACAGAGAAGGCCCTCCCCCTAGGCCCCGCCAGTCGGCACTGTTTGGCTGACGGAAGGCTGACCAACTGCACTTAATGTGTAGTCCTTAATGGAACTGCATCTACATGTAGAGAGTATGAAGTGGGGTATCCCAAGGCTCTGTCTTAGGCCTGGTACTCTTCAATATCTTCATCAATTATTTAGAGGAGGGAATAGAAGGGGAACTCATCATATTTGCATATGACACCAAGTTGGCAGGAATAGCCAACACTCCAGAATATAGGCTCAAAGTACAGAAGCATCTTGACAGATTTGAACACTGGGCCCTATTTAACAAAATGAAATTCAATGGTGAGAAAAGTAAAGATCTACATTTAGGCAAGGAAAACCAAATGTATAGTAGTAACTGTGAGAGGGATCTTGGAGTCGTAGTGGACAATCACTTAAATATGAGTCAGCAGTATGCTGCATGGCCAAAAAAGCCAACAGAATCCTAGGCTGCATTAACAGAGGGATAGAATCAAGATCACATGAAGTGCTACTACCATTTTATAATGCCTTTGTAAGACCACACTTAGAATATTGCATCCAATTTCAGTCACCATAATATAAACAAAGATGTTGCAAAGAAGAGTAAAAAAGATTATTAGGGCACTAGAGACTAAAACATACGAAGAACGGTTGCTGGAATTGGGTATGTCTAGTTTAATGAAAAGAAGGACTAGGGGTGACATATTAGCAGTGTTCCAATATCTAAGGGACTGCAACAAAGAAGAGCGGGGGTCAACCTATTCTCCAAAGCACCCAAAGGCAGATCAAGTAGCAATGGATGGAAACTAATCAAGGAGAGAAGCAACCTAGAATAGAGGAGAAATTTCCTGACAGAACAATTAATGGTTGTCCAATGGAAAGACTTACCTCCAGAAATTGTGGGTTCTCCAATACTGGAGGTTTTAAAGAAGAGATTGGACAACCATTTGTCTGAAATAATAGGATACCCTGCTTGAGCAGAGGGTTGGTCTAGAAGATCTCCACAGTTGCTTCCAACTCTGTTATTCTGATAAAGACATGTTTCATCACCATGGCAGCCATTTTGCTAGATGTTCATAACTTGTTCTCAAATTTTCAATATTGCCCAATGGCACAAAAAGGTTGCACTGGGGAATATTTCAAGTAGGTAATCAAATTGGAGCCATCAGGCTACAAGAGATACAACAGGAGATAGGAATAGACAGCTAAGGAGACATGAAATCTCAAGAGGAAGAACCTGAAAACAAAGGACTACAACTTTGTTGGGGGGGGAATCTTCTTAGCAGGAACAGTGGTTTGACAGTGGAATCAATTATTTAGAAATGTACTGAACTTCATTTATTTCAAGTATTCAAGCAAAGGCTAGACAGCGACTTGTCAAGATATGTTTTAATTTCTATTCCTGCAACTAACAGGGGACTTGATGACCTAAAGGACTCTTTCCTATTTTGCAATTTAATAAAATTTCCTGAACTTGGGCTGTAAATAGTAATTTTTGAACTTGGGCAGATAGATAGGCCAAGATTATTAAGTGCTCTGGCAGAGGGTACGTCATGACCCAGACAGGTCTCTAACTCCATCTGTAAGTAGTTTACAACAAAACAACATGAGGTATCAACTCACAATAGAATTTTATGGAATGGAATGGAATGGAATGGAATGGAATGGAATGGAATAGAATAGAATAGAATAGAATAGAATAGAATAGAATAGAATAGAATAGAATAGAATAGAATAGAATAGAATAGAATATTCTTTATTGGCTAAGTGTGATTGGACACACAAGGAATTTGTCTCCGGTGCATAAGCTCTCAGTGTACATATAAGCAACAAGTGATAACTCATGATCATAATCATGAAATACAATCATCATGAATCATAAGATACAAACTCAGTGATAGTCATAGGATACTAAATAAGGCAATCAACATAAATCATGAGATACAAACAACAAAGTTATAGTCATAAGAAGCTAAGGAAATAGGTAATAGGAAAGATGAGAAGATGAGAAGAATAATAGGTAATACAGCACTACTAGGTGGTTTGACATTCTAGGGCATAGACAGTGTAGTGGGAGTTAGTTGTTTAGCAGAGTGATAGCACGGGGAGAAAAAACTGTCTTTGTGTCTGGTTGTTTTGGTGTGCAATGCCCTATAGCATCGTCTTGAGGGAACAAGTTGAAACAGTTTATATTCGGGATGTGAGGGGTCTGTAGATATTTTCTCAGTCTTCTTTATGGCTCATGAAGTGTACAGGTCCCCAATGGAAGGTAGGTTGGTTGCAATTATTTTTTCTGCAGTCCTAACTATCCGTTGAAGTCTGTGTCTTTCTTGTTTGGTTGCTATGCAAAACCAAATAGTTATAGACGTACATATGACAATAATTCCTTTGCAGAACTGTATCAGCAGCTCCTTGGGCAGTCTGAGCTTTCTGAGTTGGCGCAGGCAGAACATTCTTTGTTGTGCTTTTTTGATGACGTTTTTGATGTTAGGTGATCATTTTAAATCCTGAGATATTATAGAATCTAGAATCTTGAAGGACTACTGTTGGTACAGTGTTGTCTAGTATTGTAACAGGTGGTAGAATATAAGGGCTTCTCCTAAAATCTATTATCATCTCTACAGTTTTGAGTATGTTCAGTTCAAGATTGTTCCGGCTGCACCACAAGGCCAGTTGTTCAACTTCCCATCTGTATGAAGATACATTGTCATCTCAAATGAGACCAATCACTGTTGCATCATCTACAAACTTCAGTACTTTAACAGGAGGATCCTTTGAGATGTAGTCATTAGTATGTAGAGAAGAGAGTAATGGAGAGAGCACACAGCCCTGGGGGGCACCTGTGTTAATTGTGCAGGTATCTGATGTGATTTTGCCTAGTTTCACCTACTGTTTCCTATCTGTTAGAAAGCTTAAGATCCACTTACAAGTGTGGTTAGGCACAGCTAGCTGAGTCAGTTTAGTGAGAAGAATAGATTCAAGATGTTGTAAGATGTAGTACAATGCCATATTAAAAGGACCATCTGCCGATCTATTTGCTTTTCATAACTATGGATGTCAGAGCAACCGGTCTGTAGTTGTTCAGCTCCTTGATGGAGGGTTTCTTAGGCAATGGGATTATAGTAGAGGGTTTGAAGCACATATCTGTAATGATTTATTAAAGATGTGGGTAAAGATGGGGGCCAATTGGTCAGCACAAACTTTAAAGAAAGAAGGAGTTATCTTGTCTGGGTCTGGTGCAGGGGTGGGTTCTAACTTACCTCACTGCCGGTTTGCTTCCTCCCGCGGTGCATGGCCGCACCTCGTGGGTGCGTGCACGCATGTGCAGTGCTGAACCCCCCCCAAAAGCCGAAAATAAGATGGCGATGCATGCGCAGTGCCGGAAACTCAGCTTCTATGCATGCGCAGAAGAAAAAAAACCCAGAAAAAATTCAAAAGATTAAAAAATTAAAAAGATGGTGGCGTCCACGGACCGGCACCAACCAAACCAGTTCCGTGACATCATTGTGTCATCACCAGCGGGTTGCTACCGGTTCGGGCGAACTGGTCCAAACCGGGAGGAACCCACCTCTGGTCTGGTGCTTTTCCAGGTTTTCGTCTATGAAATAGATCTCACACAACTTTTTCTGTGAGGTGGGGGGCCCCAGAGGGATGGAGTCAGTTGTAGGAGACTTGGTTGTTGTTGGTGTATCTGAGATGGAGAGGGTGGTGATAATTGATGGTGGTTTCCTCTCAAACCTACAGTAAAACACATTCAGGTCATCTGCCAGTTGTCGATTCCCTTCAGCATGGGAAGGAGGTTTGCTATAGCCAGTAATATCTTTAAGGGTTTTCCACACATTTGCTGGTTCATTTGTTGAGAGTTCATTCCTCAGCTTTTCAGGGTAGCTTCTTTTTGCTGCTCTGATCTCCCTTGCTAATATATTTCTGGCCTGATTGTACAGCATTCTATCTCCTTTCCTGTAGACTTCCTCTTTGGCACAATGTAGCTGCTTGAGTTTAGCTGTGAACCAAGGTTTGTTGTTGCTGTGTGAAATCTGAAAGTTTCTATTTTGAACCATCAAATCCTACCAACTAGCAGGAGAAGCAGAAAATTATCCAAAGACTATTAGTGAAGCAAGGAGGTTTATTTAGAGGTTTGTGGAAAACATAGCCATGCAAAACTCCAAGGCTCACTGGAATTTTTTTTAAGGGAATCAATTTACATTAACAGAGCAAACTGAAATCCCCGAAGCTTAATTGGGAATCGGCATTTAACACAAAAATCTTTTTTTGGAAAATGTGCTTATCAGGAGAGGCAATGTTGCTTTTGCATAGCTGGGGGTGCAAAATTTGGCTACTTAGGCTACTTAGTGCTAGCAGTATGTGGGAGCTATGGCAGGACTATATTGACCATTCTCTACTTGGTACATCAGGGTATGGTTAGGACTGAAATTCAAGCTTAGCATAGTGATGGTGGGTTGAGGGCATAATGTAGCAGATGAGCAGGCTGAGCTGGAAGGCAGGGTTAAATTTGCCATTAGTTTGGAATCATTGCTCAGCCATTTCCAGCCCCCACCCCCATCCCAAACAAAATTCCATTGACCTTTATCTGGAGCTAATTTAGCTTTGATCATTAATTGACGAGATTCAAGTGTGGTCCAGGACAATTTGCAGGACAATTCTACGCTGTATTGTTTCATTCAGTTTCTTTTATTCTTGGTGACCATGTTTTTTTCAAAATTATTGTAACTCTTATATTTCTGGATTGACTTTTTTTTAATTATTATTATTATTATTATTATTATTATTATTATTATTATTATTATTATTATTATTATTATTATTATTATTATTATTATTATTATTATTATTATTATTATTATTATTATTGGCCCACAATTCCATTGAAATTAATTTAACTTTTGTATTTGTTGAATTTTCCTGTGGCGAGTTGGCCATGGTGAATTGTCCCATACCAATTCAAGTGTATAGGTAACAAAAATAAACATTTTAGTGCTTTGAACTGAGTGAGTGTTTTTGGTTCTTTGCACCTGATACATACAGTATTCTCTCTATCCTCTACTTTCTTTGGCACACAGGGAGGGTGAAATTCTGTGCATGTTTACACAGTATAATTCAGATGGGAATATTTTCAGCCGTATATCCTCATGGGCTTATTACAGAAGTGAAGTTTTTTGTTCTCTGTCCTATTCACATATAGCTAACTTTGCTTCTCCTAAAATCTCCAGATCATTATTTAGAGAAATCTATTTGTGTCTTACATACGAAACTAGGAGTTTTGCTAACTAGATGCATATTTTGACCTAGAAGCCAAAAGCAACCCTGTCTCACTTGCACTTGGGACGGATTAGCCATTAGGTAAGAAGGAGAATGTTCTTTTGAATGCCTGTGCTTGATTGAAAATAAAATCAAGATAACCCTTTGGAGTAGCCATAAGCTGCTAATTACCTCTTTAATGAAACCAAACTATCTGGGGGCATTCCAGAGGAAGATGCATGAAGGACGCATCTCTACTTCTGCACAATCTCCAGAGACAGAAACTTATGAGATCAGCTCCTGCAATCAACCTGCATAATATGTCTAAGAAGGGATAAGCCTCTAATTAGCAATTTTCCAAAACAAAGCTGTTGGAGCTTGTATGAAAGGGCATGAACAAGGGATTAATAGTTTGGAGCTAGGAAATTGAAGATTTGTTTGGAGGGCCTGATGCCAGTTGCAACTGGTGCACACTAAGATACAAAATGAAGACAGCTAGAGATAAAATATATTCAGAGCCTAATTTCTTTCCAGCCACCACCCTAAGCAGACTCACTACTCTTCATAGCTCAGAATCCTAAAGCTAGGAGACAAATGGCTACAAAAGCTGTCCAGATTTTGAAATGGTTTTTTGAAAAAAAAAAACTGTTTCAGATTGCATGTATCTGTACATTCATCGCCCTTCCACATGGGACTAAAAGAAAGATAACACTGCTTTAAAGAGTCACATTGATTTTAATGAAGTAATTCCCTAAATGGAGAATTCTGAGAAAGTCAGGATGCTTTAAAGAACATCTGTCAGATGCTGATCTTACGTTTGTATACAGCATTTATTTCAAAATATTTTTGAAATTTATCTAGCCCTAGTGGATACTGTATGAAAAGCCATTCTTGAGGTTTTGAATATAGCCTACTTTTTAAAAATTATTCAGCCTAGTAAAGAAACTTCTTTTCAACTCATTATGGACATACGAAGCACACATACAGCAAATCAACTTTCAAAATAGTGCCATGTCATATTTTAACTACAACTTTCTGAATGGGCACTAACTGGGTTCATACTTCTCATTAAAGGTAAAGGTTCCCCTCACACATATGTGCTAGTTGTTCCCAACTCTAGGGGGTGGTGCTCATCTCTGTTTCAAAGCCGAAGAGTCAGCGCTGTCCGAAGATGTCTCTGTGATCATGTGGCCGGCATGACTAAACGCCAAAGGCACACGGAATGCTGTTACCTTCCCACCAAAGGAGGTCCCTATTTTTCTACTTGCATTTTTTACGTGCTTTCGAACTGCTAGGTTGGCAGAAGCTGGGACAAGTAACGGGAGCTCACTCCGTTATGCGACGCTAGGGATTCAAACCGCTGAACTGCCGACCTTTCGATCGACAAGCTCAGCGTTTTAACCACTGAACCACCGCATCATTAAGCTTACCTTATTTCTCATTAAGATGTATTTATTGTTTATTTGTAATTTAAATTTATAAAGCCATACAACTTACTGAGATTCTGGGTAGGTGTTATACACATTAAAAGTGAGACCCAATGCATTTAATCAATAAAAAGGGAAAAATGACTTAACCCAGGAATAGATGTACCCCAAGCATATGAAACATATCCAATTTAACCCAGAATCCATGGAAAAAAACAGGTCTTCAAAGCTCATTTGAATGATAATAGGGTTGAGGCTCTTTGAACCTTTCCAGGATACTAAGGTATTCCAGAAGGCATCCACTGCACTAGGGAAGCCATGCCTCCTAGATCCCATCAGATGGCATCGCTTAATTGATGGGATCAGGATCATTCCCGGTCAGGCATTGTAGGACAGGCAGAAATAAAGACAGAACAGTACTTCCTCAAGTAAGGGCTTTGTAGATGACAACCAGCACCTTGAATTTTAATTGGAAGCTTCCTAGTAAACACTGCAGCTTGCATAGCAGTGGTGTTACATGGTTTTATTTTTTGTTTGTTTTATTTATTTGTGAGATTTATATACCGCTTCACGGTGCAAGCATTCTCTAAGCGGTTTACACCAGTAAGCAATGTATATTTATATTGCCCCCAACAATCTGGGTCCTCATTTTACCTGGAAGGATGGAAGGCTGAGTCAACCTTAAGCCGGTGAGATTTGAACCGCTGACCTGCAGATCAGTGTCAGCTAAAGTGGCCTGCAGTACTTGCCTCTAACCGCTGTGCCATCTCGGCTCATGGTTGTACTAAGGTAATCCCATAACTGTTTGTGCCACATATTTTGGGCAAGTTGTAGCTTCCAAGTGATCTTCAAGGGCAGCCCTATATAGACTGCACTGCAACAGTCCACATGCAAGGAGAGTAAGCCACACATAACTGAGAAATGACTCTTGGCCTAGGGAAGGGCACAGTTGGCGTACCAGATAAATCTAAGCAATTTATCTGTATCCTGGATACAGTGGCTAAACCCTTATGCATGCAGCAGCAATTCTATCTGCAGAAGAGCAGCCCCAAGTGTAATAGTTTATTGAATACACCATAGCTGGATTCAGATAAATTAAGTCACAAAACATTATATACAAAGGACACCCTACTAACTCAACCACTTTATAGCTTAGCTCAAAGTGTGAATGCAGCCATCTAACTCTATTCAGTTATCTCAGATTCTGATCAGGCGATGATGATGATGATGATGATGATGATGATGATGATGATGATGATATCCATTCAGTCATGGACTCAGTGATTCTATGGGCCAGGTCTCTCCGATCCTGCACTGCTTTAGATTTTCCTAGTAAATGTAAATTATTTTGCTTTGTATCTTCTCCTCCTCCCATGATAAGCATCTTTACTGAGATATTCTCAGTTGGGTTCCCTTTAGATCTTTTCCTCCTAGTGGAACTCTCCTAGAGATAGAGAAATCACACTGCTCCATGGCATCATTTCTGATCTATAAGAATTTCTATCTGGGGATCTGCAGGATTTCAGTCATCCGTAGGAGTTATAAAGGCATCCTGTGGCCACTGTCTTCTAAAGCCATTGGTTTCTAGGGAAAGCATTATTTGTATAATAGAAGAACTCCCAACCTGGTCTGGTATAGTTGCTTAGTAATAGCACTTAGCACTTAGATTTCTAAAGCATCCTCTAAATTACCAAGCAAGGCTCCATAATTGAATTTGTCACTTTCACTTTCAACAACATTCACACATTTGGAAGCAGAACTTTCTGCATCCAGTTGCATATTTTTCTCTTTTTTTCCTCCATGAAATGTTCACAATAAATGGCATGTACATTTGGGGGAAATGCAGTTTTCCAAACCCAAGTCTTTTGGAGAGCAAGAGTCCCTTGGGAGTAGGGCGGCATAGAAGAACAAATAATAAATAAATAAATAAATAAAAGATTGTGAGGATGCCCCATCCCCGTCCCCCCCCCGTCCCCTTCCAGTCAGATTTATTGTTTTATATGTCTTGGTAGTGATTTGTGTTTAATTTTCTTTTTTCTATATCTCCCTGACTAAGGGTCGCACCCTCTGTTTCACTTCTCTCTCACTTTAGAGGCTTGCTTTTACTTTTACAATATCTCTAAGCTCTGCAGGATTGTTTAAGATTTGCTTTATGTGAGGAATAGACAGACGTTGACATGTTCCTTGAACAAACTATTAAACAATTTATTTAAATACAACTTCTCAGTAATTGTCAAGTGAATTTGTTACAGCCACAAGCAGCTATGTAATTGTTTTTTCTTTTCTTCCCTTCAGAGACTCTCTTTGCTTTCATGACTAAATCTAAGCAAATCCAATTCTTCTTTGTTTCTAGGCCTATAGATAAGAGCACATTTCACTGTTTATCTCTATCTACAAATTACTCAATATATATCAATCAATCTTGTTCCCTGACCCTGGCTCCTGCTTCCCACAGAACTGCCTAAGGCCTATATTTCTCTCCTGTCAACTTCCCTCTTCCCTTGGACAGTCAAACTCAGGCAGAGATTCTCTATAAATCTTCCCTCTTTGGAAGTCACACACAGAGCTCCTCAGCTCTCCACACTAAACCTGCCCTCATGGAATTTACCACATAACAGAGCTTCCCTCAGCTCTTCACACCAGGCCTTTTATAGTTCCTGGCCCTGCTATCTATGCTCCGATTGGCTGTCTCTTATGATGTCATCTATCCCCCCTCCCTTCTGGAGCACTGGGATAAACACCTCCCCCTGTCTACTTACCATACATTTTAAAAGCTGCCTGGCTCAATACTTACTTGTTTAAACAGTTCCTTTTAACAACACTTTTTAACTTTATACAACAACTTACTATTTTATATTCAGTACCTGTATGTGGGCACCACAAAGATGATATCCAAATGTATACATTTTATAAGGAGTTTTCCCCTACACTGACATATTTGTATGTATATTTTGATGGAAGAATGTAATCCAACACTGAAAGACACATAAAGGCCGAAAGAGAGTTGCATTCTCTTTTCTGTATTAGTTTGGGAAGTGTCAATCAACAGGTCCATATCAAAAAGGAAACTTGTTTCCCTGTCCTGAATTCTAACGTTAAGAAAAATTAATCAAGCCTTTTTTATTACCTAGTCACTCCTAGCTCAGAAATGGATCACTGCAAATATATTGATAGCATGGATGGATCGATACAATTACATAAAGAAGCAGAAATCAGGAATGAGCAAATAGGCCCTGTTGCCTTCCCTAAATTTTTAATCAAGTTACCAATCCAATACTGTAAATCATAAAATATCTGCATGCCATTAGAACCCTTACAATTGAACGATGAACTTGTGTGATGATGAAGAATACTATCATTGTCTTGTAAAGGAGCACTTGAATCTATTTTTGTTTAATCCCTTCTACCTCTGTGATCAATACAGATGATCAGAGTTAGGTAGGAACCTGGAATACCAATTGAAAGGGAAAACTATCTAATGAATTAGCTGGCATTTTCTGTGCTGCAAAGTCAGAGCCTTATGGATAATAATTACCATTGGCAGTCATAAGACTTACATGGGTAACCTGGTGATTGTATTCAAAACGTTTGGGGGTGAGGGACAGGGTAGGTGTGACAATGACACAAAACAGAAACATATCTGCAAATGCATATTTTTTTATTTTTCCCATGTTTTGGGGGGAGGGGGCAATTTTGTTTTTTGTTTTAATAGTACAAGCCTATTCTAAGGCTTGTAACACTGCATTTTTGATCTTATATGGTAGGGTCTTTGGTGAGACCATAATGCTTAGATGGTTCTCTGGGGACTGGAGGGCTAGGGATGTATGGGGTTATACATTTTGCTAGGAACTAACATAAAATCAGAGAACAAAGAAAGGTCTCAAAAGATGCTTAGGGACATAATTGTTTATTTATTTGTCAAACATGTACAAGATAGCAGGTATAGGTATAAACATAAACAAAGGAAGTAAGTACAGATAAATTGGGACAGTAAGACAGGGACAGTAGGCACGCTGGTGCACTTATCCACGCCCCCTTTACGGTCCTCTTAGGAATGGGGTGAGGTCCACCACAGACAGTTTGAGGTTGAAGCTGTGAGGGTTTGAGGATGTAACAACAGAGTCGGGTAGAACATTCCAGGCGTTGACCACTCTGTATTTTCTGCAATCCAGTTTGGAGAAGTTTACCTTGAGTTTGTATCGATTGTTTGCCCGTGTATTATTGTGGTTGAAGCTGAAGAAGTCGTTGACAGGTAAGACGTTTTAGCAGACAATTTTGTGTACTATGCTTAGATCGGACCGCAGATGGCACAGTTCCAGATTGTCCAAGCCCAGAATTTCAAGTCTGGTGGCATAAGGGATTCTATGGTGAGTAGAGGAATGGAGTACTCTTCTCATGAAATACCTCTGGACCTGCTCAATAGTGTTAATGTCCGATATACAGTGTGGATTCCAGGTGGATGAGCTGTATTCAAGAATTGGTCTGGCAAAGGTTTTGTATGCCGTAGTTAGCAATACAATGTTACCGGAGAAGAAGCTTCGCAAGATTAGGTTAACAATTCTTAATGCCTTTTTGGCAATGCTGTTACAGTGAGCTCTGGGGCTTAGATCATTTGAGATGAGTACTCCTAGGTCCTTGACATAGTGAGGGTCATCTACGAGATCATTTCCACCCAGCTTGCATTTGGTGTTCTGAATTTTTGCCATTGTGTAGCACAGAGCATTTATTTGTTGAGATTTGGAGTTGCCAATTACGTGACCATTCAGACACATAGTCAAGGTTGCTTTGTAGGGCAGCAGCTTTGTCAGTGGTGTTACTGACAATGCTGCTATAATTTTATGTCATCAGCGAAGAGGACGCAGCTGTTTTTAATATGATCACATAGGTCATTGATGTAAAGCAGAAAGAGTGTGGGTCCTAAAATGCTGCCTTGGTGAACACCGCTGTTTACAGGTGCCGGATTTGAATGGGCCCTCCCTATTTTGACTATTTGTTGCTGTTGGACAGGAACATAGCTATCCACTTGTGCAGGGATCCAGAGATGCCGTAAGAACTTAGTTTCAACAGTAGTTTGTCATGCACCACTGAGTCAAAGGCTTTACAGAAGTCTGTAAATTGCGTCTATTGCTTTACCCTGGTCAAGATGTGTGGTCCAAATGTTTCTACAGTGTAGGAGTTGCAGATTACAGGATAATTTTTTTCTAAAACCAAACTGCTTGTTAGATAGCAGGTTGTTTGTCTCTAAGTGGAGGGTGATGGATTAGTTTATAATTGATTCCATAATTTTACAGATGATGCAACATAGTGAGATTGGTCTGTAATTTTCTACTAGACTAGGGTCTCCCTTTTTAAAGATAGGTATAACTGTGGCTAATGACCATAGATTGGGCAAGGAGCTGGTTCTGAAGGATACCTCATAGATTGTGCATAGAGGTTCAGCTAGGGCAGTGGCAAGCTTTTTCAAAAAGTAGGCACATAATCCATCAGGGCTAATAGATAGAGATGGCTTTAGGTTACATAGTGTCATTTCAACGTTAACTACTGTAAAATCAATATGTAGTAAATTGTTACAATTAGTTGTGGTGTGACTAGGAAATGGGGGGCAGCAGCCATTGACTGAACTGAAGAACATATTGAAGAGGTTGGCCTTAGCAGCTACATCGTTATAGTCTTCCCCATTAGGCCCTTTTAAGGGTGGGATAGTTTTCAAGTCTTTAAGTTTGGCATTTACGAAATTATAGAAGGCTCGGGAGGAGTTTGAGTTTAGCAGCTCTTCTTCCTGTTTGCAATGGTGATTGGTACATTCAGCCTTTATCTGGCGGCATAAGACTTTGTAGCAGTTTTTAAAGTTGGCTGGTTTTGTTTTCTCGCCAAAGAGATTTTTTCTTGGATTGCACCTTTCTTATGGGTGGTGTTTTTTTTTTTTTTTTGTTTTAGGGGTTATTTTAGGTATGTGTAGATTAATGACTTGATTGACTTCGAGCAAAAATGTGTTATAATGGTCTTCTGCAGTTATACAATCTGTGATCAAAAGGTGCCAATCAAGAGATGCGAGGATGGCAGCTATGAGATCATAGTTGGCTTTTTTAAAGTTATAATTTGAAGTCCCATCATTATGACTCTCTTTGCAAGGATACAAATTGAGACAAAAATCAATCATACTGTGATCACTGTTGGAAAAAGATTCTTTAACTTGTAGGCCATAAATTGAGTTTATGCTATTATAGAAGATGAGTTCTAAGCAATTGTTGAGCTTAGTGTTGTTCGTTACCAACTGCTCCAGTCCAGAGTCATAACAGCATTGTACAGGGTTGCATGTATAGGTTCAGTTGTACATTTGTTTAGGGTCCAATTAATAAGTGGCAAATTGAGGTCACCAAGAAAGATAAGGGGCAGGAAGCTGCCCACATTAGTGTGATATAAGACTCTTTCAAACTTGACACCTCTTACATTGGGTTAGGGCTTGATACTAACCTATAATATGGTTGGGTTTTGAAGCTCAGCAAATTCCATGGATTCAGCCCATTTAGTTTATAAAATGTGGCTTATGGGATTTAACAAATATAGCAGGTTAGCAGGTTGTGGCTTAGCTGCCAATTCATGGTTAGACAAATCACAAGTAATATAATGGGTGGACCATGTTTTATTTAAGACCTTTGGAAGTCTCATAAATAGGGAGTGATTTAACTTTGATCACACAAAATACTGTGAGACAGGGTGCCTGCTCGATAGAACAGGTGCTGTTGCATTCCCAGCTCCTTATTGTGGGGACTGGCCTGAGCACAGGACAATCTACAACAGGTGGTTAAAAATGTCAAGGTGGCAGGCCCAATGATTTGATCACAGTTTTGTCCATTTTTTATGGGCATCAGATGCCAAAAAGAGTGGAGCCAAGATCCCACAGATGTGGCTGTCATCATGACTTTTTAAAAATCACTTTCTGTGGACACTCTTGCCTTAACACATTGTGCCTGTTGTATAGCCATAATGTGCCATAATTCTCTGATGCTTACCCATGGAGGATACTGTGGACATATCCCTTGTGAGCAAGAACATGACACCAATAAAGGCACACAACGGCTGGAGAGAAGGGAAGAATCTCTGCCTCCAATATTTGCTCACTGAAGAGAGTTGTCTGTATAGAGTGACACAAACTCTTGCTTTGTTTGTGTGCTACTGTTTGTTTGTTTTCTAAGCCAACAGATCTCATCTGTTTCAACAGATTTGGGGGGTGAGTGGGTTTAGAGAGGAGCATATCCAATGTTTTGCAATTTGCAAGCCAAATTTGTCTTTGCAATGAAGTCATTTACTGTAATGGAAAAGAAAGCGGGGGTGATGGGAAGGAGCTTAAATCCCAGATGCAATCTACCCTAGATTTACTTTTGTACAAGATCATTATGTACACCAATACATATTCATTATATGCATTCAAAGCATTTGATGGAAATGTTCCTGAAGAACAGTTCTTGCATTGAGTTCAAAATGACTTCAGCTCAATTCCCCCACCTCTTACTTGAGGTAAGAAAGACCCCTGTTGTCAATTTGGAGCGCCATGGCTCCCAAAAAGAGGCTAAGGTCATACACTGTGGCTTGTTTTGGCCACAGTTCATTGAATAAATCACAATGGATTAATTCAAAACACATAGCCAAAACTTAGCTTGGTTAGACCAGGAGAGAATAAATATTTTCAGTCCTTTGAGAAGTATGTTGGGGGGGGGGTTTACTCTCCAAAAAGAGGGGGAGGGGCAAAGAAGGGAAAAGGAACAGGACAAAAACAAAATGATTCAATTCAGGTTAACTTTATCCTAATATCATGCATTTAATAATTCACTGTGCATTAAGTAGGTTCCATTTTTTTGTGCTATAAACAATTATACAGTAGCAACATTTGGGTGAGATGGACTCAGGGGATCTTACTCAAGCATTCTGTGCATTCCTGGACCTTTGGATTTTGCACCCTGAATGTAGCTAATACTAAAATGGATGAGGAAATAATCTAGATCGATATCTGACAAAATAATATGTATCAGGTGCAAGCAACCAGAACCACTCATGGTCAGGTCCGAACAGATATTTTATTGTTGATCATGCATATTGCAAGAAACTTGCCAGACTATATCTGACTTCCCTTGGGAAAGTGTTTGGTATCAGATGTTTCCTCCCTTGAATGGACTTTAATCAATCAATAAGAATAGGGCTGGAAGGGACCTTGGAGGTCTTCTAGTCCAACCCCCTGCACAAACAGGAGACCCTATACCATTTCAGACAGATGGCTGTCCAGTCTTTTCTTAAAAACCTCCAGTGATGAAGCATCTACAACTTCTGAAGGAAAGCTGTTCCACTGGTTAGTTGTCCTCACTTTTAGGAACTTTCTCCTTAATTCCAAGCTACTTCTCTCATTGATTAGTTTTCATCCATTGTTTCTTGTCCTGCCTACGGGTGCTTTGAAAAATAAGTTGACCCCCTTTTCTTTGTGGCAGCCCCTCAAATATTGGAACACTGCTGCTATCATGTCACCCCTAGTCCTTCTTTTCTCTAGACTGGCCACACCCAATTCCTGAAAACATTCTTCATGTGTTTTTTGTCTCCAGGCCCTTAATCATCTTAGTTGCTCTTCTTTGCACTTTTTTTTCCAAAGCCTCAACATTTTTTTTTGTAATAGAATATCTTTTCAACCTGTGGTTCTACCACATCATGTGTCATTCTGCAGAACTACTGAAAAATGTAGAGCTTCAACTTCTGATTTAACGTAAGTGGTTTATGCTTTATTTGGTTCAGTTCCCCAGTTCCCGGTTTCTAGGTCCCATTATAGATTTCAAGATAGCAATAGCAATAGCAATAGCAATAGCACTTAGACTTATATACTGCTTCATAGTGCTTTACAGCCCTCTCTACAGAGGTTTACAGAGTTCAGCATATTGCCCCCAACAATCTGGGTCCTCATTTTACTGACCTCAGAAGGATGGAAGGCTGAGTCAACCTTGAGCCAGTGAGATTTGAACAGCTGAACTGCTGAACTAGCTGTCAGCTGAAGTAGCCTGCAGTGCTGCATTTAACCACTGTGCCACCTTGGCTCTTATTTACTTTGTAAAAACCAGATATTTACTTTGTAAAAGTTTGATACCAATTTTATTTACATCACCATCTTCATCTAAAGGCACATTTGAATTAGTGTGAAAGGAAAACAAAAATGATTTATTACCTCACCCTTTAGCTTCCTTTTATGTAAATCTAAAACCAATCAAAATATGTCACCAAAGCCTTCCTGAATATATCCAGATGTTTCTTTCACTGAAACAATTTGAAAAATTGTTTTATTTTATCTGTTTATTTAATGTTTTTCCTGCTGTCTGCTGATGCTATTTGTATTAATTTTTGTTGACATACTTTTTCTAGAATGTTTGTCAATGCCTTTGGAAGTTTCATTAAAATTGCACAATAAATATTTAAAATAAATATATAGCTTTAGCAGCTGTTCTTCCACACTCTGCTTAAAACTGGCAGACACTTAGTATCTGATGATAATAATCTTGAAATAATTTCATTTTTTAAAAAATAAATGTATATGCATATGCATGCTGAAAAGAGAATTAAAACTTCCGTTCATTAGCCACTGGCTTACCAAATGAGTACACAATTTATTTCCCACATGTGCAAATTTATACTTTCTTTTAATACTTGTACATTTCCACAGATCTCTGCACATAAACAACTTTCAAGTACTATAAATGTCAGAGTTAATCTATTTGGCTTAATAATCACATCATTAGTTTTGCTCATTTTGGATTGTGAGCTTTAGTTTTTTCTCTCTCTGTGGAGCTCAGATCTATCTATCTATCTATCTATCTATCTATCTATCTATCTATCTATCTATCTATCTATCTATCTATCTATCTATCTATCTATCTATCTATCTATCTATCTATCTATCTATCTATCTATCTATCTATCATCTATCTATAAATCCATGCATCCTGAGGGACAATAACAGTCATTTTATAACTTTGGAGCCAGTTTTATTTTTTGGCAGTTTTTTTCTTTGTTTAGCCCCCTGAGTAAGGTGACCAGACGTCCCGATTTTGGCGGGACAGACCCGCTTTTTAATGCTTTGTCCCGCCCGCCCTCTTAAAAAGTCCCGATTTTTGAGCCCCCGCTTCTTCCTCCAGCCAGACGCGCGCCCGAGCGACAGGCTTCCGATTCAGTCCCCTCTATTCACAGGGTGGTGCGGGGCGGGGCAGAGCGAACCCTGGGGGGGGAGCGCCACTTTGCACTTGTCCCATGAGGCCATGCTAAGTGTGCCGTGGCAAAAGGGGCGGGGCAGGGCGGGGCGCGCGTCCTACCTGAGACTTTTCCCGGTAGCAGCTTCAGTCGCGTTCCTTGCTAATAGCGTCCAGAGCAGAGCAGCCCCTCCCAGAAGATCGCGAGACGTTATCTTCTGGGAGGGGCTGCTCTGCTCTGGGCGCTAATTAGCAAGGAACGCGACTGAAGCTACTGGGAAAAGTCCCAGGTAGGACGCGCGTCTCGCGCTGGGGGTTGGGGGGGTGGGGCAGGACTGGCGGACGGGACGGGGCGCGCGTCCTACCTGGGACTTTTCCCGGTAGCTTCAGTCGCGTTCCTTGCTAATTGGCGCCCAGAGCAGAGCAGCCTCTTCCAAAAGATAACGTCTCGCGATCTTCTGGGAGGGGCTGCTCTGCTCTGGGCGCTATTAGCAAGGAACGCGACTGAAGCTACCGGGAAAAGTCCCAGGTAGGTAGGACGTACAGTGGCCTCCCGCGTCCCCCCTCCCCCCTCCCCCCACCTCACCTGGATGCCGACATTTGCTGTTTTGCCCTCTGCGCATGCGCAGCGTTCTGCGCATGCGCAGAGGGCAAAACTCAAATGGAGAAACCCACCCCCGTCAATGGTGTCCCGCTTGAAGAAAAAAAAATCTGGGCACTTTACCCCTGAGGGATATACACCCCAATGGTGATACATCAATGTTAGCAGAGGGGAACAGTCTTTTCTTTTAAAGGTTTTGAGGATTTGTAGGATTTTTAAAAAACCACGTAAAATAGGTACATTCAGCTTATAAGAAGCTTAATATACTTTTTTGAAGTATTTTTATGTATTTATCAGATTTTTCAATGGCTGCAATCTTTAGATTCTCATTGGTTTACAGAAAAAGAACAAGCAATAATATAAACTAAAGAATAAAAACATTTTTTTAAATAATTTGATATTTAAATTAAATTATTAAAATTACTTAATTAAGTAATTAAAATTAAAACTGGACCCAAACAATATTTAGAAAATTTAGCAATCTTGAGACCTGTCTTCTCCAGACACACATTATTATATTTATACTTATACTTGCATGCAATATTGCAGCTACTTCTGCTGATTGCCAGCTGCCAGCAGTTTGAGTCTCAATAGCTCAAGGTTGACTCAGCCTTCCATCCTTCCAAGGTTGGTAAAATGAGGACCCAGATTTTGGAGAGCAATATGCTGACTCTGTAAAACTGCTTAGAGAGGGCTGTAAAGCACTGTGAAGCAGTATAAGTGCTGTTGCTATTATTATGGTTCATCACACAGTCAGTCAGATGTTCAGACTGGATTTGGCACTTTTGTCTATCAAGTTCTTTCGAAGGACTGGGATAGACAGATATGGATGTTCGATAGTGTGACAGATATTGTTGCAGGACGTAAGCTACTTTGAGTAAAAGCTGCCTTTTGTAATTGATTGATGGTGATTCTGTCAATAGCGACAGTGTTCAAGTGGTGCTCCAGTTGTCTTGGGATGGCACCCAAGGCACCTATTACTATTGGTACTTCCTTTACTTGCCTTTGCCATAGTCGTTTTATTTCTATTTGCGGGTCTTTGAATTTTATTATGTTCTCCAGTTCTTTCTCTTCTATTCTGCTGTCTCCTGGTAATGCCATGTCCACTATTCAGACATTTTTATTTTTCTTATCGACAATTGTTAAGGGGATAATATGTGGCAGGTGCTTATCTGTCTAAAGTCCCAGAGCAATTTAGCTTCTTCATTTTCTATGACATCTTCTATTTTGTGGTCCTGCTAGTTCTTGCTTGCAGGAAAATTATATTTCTTGCAGATCTTCCAATGCACTATAGGCGGCACTTGCTATCTTCTCAATTCTGACTTTGTGTGCATTTGTTAAGGCTTGGTCTTATGCAGCCAGAATTAGCCCGTCTGTTTCTTTTATCAACTTTCCTGCTCTTAGCCATTGCCAGGTCTTGTCATTATCTGTTTTTGCTACTATTTTTTTAAAAGTACTGGCCATGTAATGCTTTGTCTTTCCATGCTTCCATTCTGTTCTCATTTGGTCTTTCCTGTAGGCTAGTTTGGTCTCTCCAGTAGTCAGTAAGCCTTCCTGGTATATTAGTTTCACTTCACTTCACAGCATCTTTTTCACTGTCCTTCAGATATTCTTCCTATCCTTTGTTGTTGTTGTTGTTGTTGTTGTTGTTGTTGTTGTTGTTCAACTATCTGGCATGCTTAAAACATTCCATGTCCAACTATTTTCCTTGGTAGATAGTGTCTGTCAATGTCAGTGCAAGGATGAGGGGCATGATTCATTGTCATTATTTTTCTGGTCTTTTTATCTAGGGCAGGGGGTCTGCAACCTTAAACATAGCCATTTGGACCTGTTTCCCATAGAAAAGAAAACACCGGGAGCCACAAAACCTGGGTGAGTGTGGCCAACTCGACGTCACTCACTCCCACCCAGTCACATGACTCCCCCCCCAGCCATGCCTACCCAGGTTTTGTGGCTCCTGGTGTTTTCTTTTCTGTGGGGAAACAGGTATCTCTCGCTTTTTCTGTCTCTCTCTGTCTCTCTCTTTCTCCATCTCTGTCTCTGTCTCTCTCTCTCTCTCCCTCTCGTGTGTGTGTGTGTTCCCTCTTGAAGTATTTCCAAAAACAGGCGAGGGTTGGTTTTTTTCCCCACTGATGTTGTTCTTTCTTCTTCTTTGGGTGCTTTTTACCATACAATTTAAATCAAGAGTCATTTCAGGTTCCCAGATAAATGAAGCTCTTTCGTCCCCCTGCTGTGGCCACTGGCTGGCCTCACCCCTCACCCTGCCCCTCCCAGTCACTCCTAGCCTGGGGGGATGAAAGAGCTGCATGTGGCTCTGGAGCTGTGGGTTGCCGACACCCGATCTAGGGCTTTTAGTTCTTCTTGAGTCCAGTCCACTATTCCAGCTGGAATGATAGGAATTGCCCAGGAGTTTATTACCTTGATGGTATTTCCGCCAATGAGTTTGGACTTCAAGATCTTCTTCATTCTCTTGACGTATTCACTTCTAAACTTTTTGTTGACTTCAATGTGCTTGATGTGGTCAGCCTAAAGGATTCCCAATTAATTTGTAGTGGTCATCTTCATCCAGACTCTGGATGTTATTTCTTCAGTTTTCACTATTTTTCTCTGATGATGAGCATGGTACATTTATCCAGTCCAAACTCCATTGCAATATCTTGGCTATATATATCTTGAGTTCCCTATAGTTCTTTCCAAAGCTGGATTGTTTCTCTTTTGTCTGGGTTTCCATTTTCAGAATTTTTATTGCCATTTATACTTGGGTAGAATTGCCTCTAGTCTGATTGAAATGGCTGATTTCGCTTAAATAGGAAGATTTATGTCTCTTAGCGTTCAATTTTCCCAGCTACTGCTGTTATTTGTGGCTTTATGATTTTCAAAGCTTCTTCAATCTTTCTAATGCTGCACCAATATTTATTTATAAGGCTTGCCTTGATCCTTACATTATTCAATTTTTGCTCTTTCGGGTCCTTTAGATTACTTGCATCTGATCTTAATTTCTTTATCAGGAACTTCAGTCTGATCTTTCACTTTGGGATTGAATATGATTTTGCTTTAGGTTTGTTCTTTAGTATCCACCAGAGCTGTTCTGTAGGCAAGCTGATTGACCTGTTCAATAGATGTTATTTTAATCCTTGCAAGTATCTTATTCCCCTTGTTGGTTCTGATTTATAACAGAAGCCGTAATGACAGGATTTTCAAAAACAGAATATTTTTGTCTTCTCTGTGGTTGTTCTTCTTCCAGTAATCCTACAGAGCTAAGCCCTGATTGCCATAGATCCCAAATCCTGTTGCCCATTTGTCGATGGATTCCAAGGAAATCTAACATCTGATGAAATCCTTGTTGACCCAAGTGATGATCAATTCAATATAGGATTCTTTTTCTGTTTTCTCACCATATTAAGTGGATTGACGGATATATTTAGTGTGGCTCTTCCATGAAGACCTGCTTGGAATGTATGACTCTTTTAGTAGAATACACTATTGCCTGCAGAGCTCTCAAACTCATTAGCACATAGCAAATCCTTCCCCTACAACAAGGATGTATCCATAGTGGGGGCATTATTGTTGGTTGCACAGCCAGCCAATTGTTTACACTCGATTTGGCATTTTTGTCCATCTATCACTTCCTTCCCAAGGACCTGGGATAGGGAGATGTTATTTGATATGTTAAATTATTATTATTCTTTTGTAAGGTAAACTGCCCAGAGTTCTTCTGGTCAGAAAGCCTTAAATGCAATAAATAAATAAATAAATAAGTTTCAGTGGTGCCCTAGTCATTAATTAATATAATTAATGAAAAGCATTCTGGAAGAATTCCATTTTGGCCAATTGCAAAGATAGTCCACGTTGGACCTCTTGTTTTTGCATTTTAAAAAAAATGGATAGCCCTTCCATTGATTCTCAGCATTTTACTGACAAATTGAGGGGTTGCCACAGAGATGAAGAGGTCAAGCTATTTTCAAAAGCACCTGAAGGTCAAACAAGGAATAATGGATGGAAACTGAACAAGGAGAGATTCAACCTGGAAATAAGGAGGAACTTTCTGACAGTGAGAACAATCAACCAATGGAACAGCTTGCCTTTGGACGTTGTGGGAGCTTCATCACTGGAGGCTTTCAAGAAGAGATTGGACTGCCATTTGTCAGAAATGGTGTAGGGCAGTGATGGTGAACCTTTCTTTGTTCGGGTGCAAAAATGGCATGTCCACACCCATAATGCAATTCCCCCCCCCCGTGCATGCACGCAAGTCTCACTGAAGCCACTGGACTTCCGTTAGGCCTGTTGGGCCGTTTTTCCTCCTGAAGCCTGGGGAGGGCAAAAATAGCCTCCCCCTGCCCTCTGGAAGGCCGAAATTCAGCTGGCCAGCGCACGCATCACGCTGGAACTGACATAGGTCAACGCCTCACGTTCCCTCAGATATGGCTCCATGTGCCACCTGTGGCACACGTGCCATAGGTTCACCATCACAGGTGTAGAGTCTCCTGCTTGGGTGGGGGGTTGGACTAGATGACCTACAAGGTCCCTTCCAAATCCAACTGTGTTAAATCTGTTAAATTGTGGTGGTACCTGTTATATTCTCAGACTGAAGCACATAGGCTTCAGTCAGGTCCTCCATTCTGGAGGGAAAATACTGACTGCTGATTGGCTGGACTGTCTGGCAGCTCCCTATAAAAGGGCTGGCTATCAGACAGAGCATTTTCTGGATTTTAAATAGTTGCCAAATAAAGAGCTGTTGTTTTGAAGCCACTTCTGTCTGCCTCTTCCATTCACCCTATCTAACAGTACCATCATCAAGAACTTCAGGGTCAAAAAAAAAGCATTGGCTAATCTCATCACTGAGACAGGGTTTTTTCAGTTTAGGAAATAATTTTGGGTCTGGATCAGAGGTAGGTTCCTCCCGGTTTGGACCAGTTCTAAAGAACCGGTAGTAACTTGGCGGCCTGGGTCGCTAGAACCGGCAGTGGCCCAGGCCTGCCACGTCCCCGAGCTGGTTCTCCCGGCGGCGCTGTAGGCGCTGCCATCTTATTTTTAGCTTCTGCACATGCGCAGAAGCTTTAAGTACTGTGCATGCATGCGCGGCATGCAACACACACGCGCCCACGTGGCGCACCCCTGAGCAAACCAGTAGTGGGAGAAACCAGAACCCACCCCTGGTCTGGATTGATTGCTGAAGATTGGCCTGCAAAAATTTGCCTGGCCTGCAAAACTGAAGATCTTTCCAAGGATTAGTAACAGCTGTTCTGAGTTACTTGCAGGAGGGTTAAGGTACAAGAGATTCATTGTACAACCCAGGGGCACTTTGCTTACTTACCGGTGCCAGTGCGCTGTGCGCGCATCTCCACATTTCGGGGGTGCGCTCACTCGCTACGTGCATGCGCCCCCTCGCGCAATTTTGCCGCGGAAGCAAAATTGTGCCAAAATCTCACAAGGGGACGTGTGCATGAGATTTTGGCGAGATTTTGCTTCCGCGCACGCGCAGAAGCAAAATGTCACCGAAATCTCTTTCTCTCGTGCATCCCCTCCCGACATTTTGGCGCGATTTTGCTTCCGCGCATGAGCAGAAGCAAAATTGCCCAAATATTCACCGAAAAAGATGGCAACGCGCACGACGGACCAGCGGAGAGGGCTCCGGAGTGTTCACACGCAAATTGTGCAATCGGCCGCTCCCTACCGGAGCTACACACCGGATAGCTCCAGCAGGAACCCACCTCTGGTACAACCTATGGCTATAGAGTCCCATGCAATCTGTGCCTTCTTTACCTACTAGTAATTTTATCATTAGTGATTATAGAACTGGTTAAAGCAGGGAAAATTGGATAGGGAGAAAATCTAAACATTGGCATTACTTTATTGTTTTATGGCTTGTCCTATTAAGAAATCTCTTAATTCAGAATTAATAGTGAACTATAGCTTTTTGTAAAACTATACAAAATGTTTATTCTACCATACAAGGTTTCTTTGAAATACAGTAGCCTTGTCAAATCATATTTGAAAGTGGGAAGAGATACTAAAACAGAAGGTACTATTTTAAGAGGATGAAATCCATAGTTTGGAAGGAAAATAATCTATATTTAAAACTGACACGTTGCAATCTGATTCGCTTAACAAAATTTACGTCTCAGTGTTAAAAAAACAGATTTTCACAATTTTTCCTATTTGGTTGACATTTGCTCTTATGTACATGTATGGATATGGCAATTATAATACATATGGCATAATGGTATGAATCTATTTTTTCTGTTGTTCAAATCCAGCTTACCCATATAAGTGCTTTGTCTTCATTTATATGACCGTAATTAAGAAACACCTCTTGGGGCAAATGGGGTTTTCTATTTGCTCTGGCATACCGAAATGAAATTTGGTTTGTTTTATTTCTAATTTGTCAAAGAAATCACAGTATCCTAGTTCAGTGTTTCCCAACCTTGGCAACTTGAAGATGTCTGGACTTCAACTCCCAGAATTCCCCAGCCAGCGAATGCTGGCTGGGGAATTCTGGGAGTTGAAGTCCAGACATCTTCAAGTTGCCAAGGTTGGGAAACACTGTCCTAGTTCACATGCAATTTTAATAATTAGCTGTGGCTTACAAATTACAAGGGCTGGGGTCACACATCATGCTCAGCCAAAACCAAAACCAAAACCAAATTATGACTTACTATAATGCATGAAAATGCACAGTGAATGCACATACTCAATGGATTTTTACCCAACCATTAGTTTACAAAAGGATGCAACCAAACCTTTTGGTGTCTCATGGGACTAGCTCAGAAGCACTATTTGCTACTCATGGCATTAGAGAAACTAATTGTAAGCCCCTCTGGGAATCATGCAAGTATCTCTCAAAGAACGCTTTCCTCCTCCATCCAAGAGCTGAGCTAGAATTATGGAAAGAAAACACATTGTGAGTTTTTATTTTTATTTTCTATGTCGCACGATAACAAAAAAGCCACCATCTTTTTCCAAAATAGCAGAAGTAATCTCTCAATTGTTGAATCACAGGATTTTGCACATAACTCCATATATTTTTTCAATCAGAAGCTTCGAAGCCAACCAAGTCTCTTCATTCCCTATTCAAATCCCTACAGTAAGAATTCAAGAACAGAACAATTTATCAGGGAAAGGAGATGGGATAAAGAAAAAGAAGAGAAAGTCAATTTAATATAAGAATCATCTTTCTCTTTTTTGTTTGGTCACCAAGGGAGTATTTGCAATGAAACAAGCTGTTAGCTCTGCAATAGGGTCAAAGGTCAACGTAGAAAGATGAAAAAAGATCTAGTTTAATAATAATAATAATAAAAAACAGGATATAATGATCACAAGGGGAGACTGAGTGGGTTGCACTGACAAATAAAGGAGGCAAAAGAAGAGTCTAGAATATGTGCAAAGGAAGGGTGAAAGCAGCGGAGGAAACCTAGTTAAATCTGATCCCCTGCTGTGGAGGAAGAAAGGTAAAAAGAATGAAAATAAACCATTCAATAATGACATTTGGACATTATTTCAAAAGATGGGGGCAACAATGTCTCTAGCTTTACCAATTACTTGAATTAGAGTACTGTAATATTGAGATAATACTTAAAATGATGAAGATAAGCCCTCGTTTGGGCCTTCTAGCTCCACTTCAAGATTTGGATTGAGCAACTATCACTAAAGCTGCTATCTTAGGTACTGCACAGTCTCGTCTTTTAAGGCTTTGGAGATATGACTGATGCAGAAAAGTCTTAAATAACTATCCGATGGACTACTTAAATATCATCCACTCAAGTTCCTAAATGAGAGAAAGAATAGAATAGAATAGAATAGAATAGAATAGAATAGAATAGAATAGAATAGAATAGAATAGAATAGAATAGAATAGAATAGAATAGAATAGAATAGAATAGAATAGAATAGAATAGAATAGAATATTGGCCATGTGTGATTGGACACACAAGGAATTTGTCTCCAGTGCAGAAGATCTTAGTATACATACAAACAAAGTATCATAAGATACCAATAGGAGTATAGCCATAAGACACCAATAGGAGTAGAAAAGATGAGAATAGTAATACAACCCTACTACATGGGTAAATATCTTTGTGGTAATTATTAGGTATTCAGCAGAGTGATAGCACAAGGGGGAAAAACCTGTCTTTGAGACTACCGTATTTTTCAGAGTATAAGACGCACCAGAGTATAAGACGCACCTTAGTTTTGGGGGAGGAAAATAGGGGAAAAAATCTACCTACCAGGTATTCATCTGGCTAGCATCCTTAGTCTGTTCAGCTTCAGCACATTATTTCATCCTCTGGTTAGGGCTAAAAAGACCTTTTTCAGAGGAGTAGGAATGAAAACAAGCCTACAAAGATGGAGTAGGAAGCAGGGAAGATGGTTAGTACCTCCTTAGGGCTGGGGAAAAAAGCTTTGGAAAAGCTACATTCAGAGTATAAGACGCACCCAAATTTTCAGCCTCTTTTAGGGAAGAAAAAGGTGCTTCTTATACTCCGAAAAATACGGTAATTGTTTTAGCATGCAATGCCCTAAAGGGAAGAAGTTGAAACACTTTTATGTCCAGAGTATGAGGGGTCTGTAGATATTTTCTCAGCCCTCTTTCTGACCAGTGCAGTATACAGGTCCTCAGTGGAAGGCAGGCTGGTTGCAACTGTTCTTTCTGCAGTCCTAACTATCTGTTGAAGTCTCTGTCTATCCTATTTGGTTGCTGTAGCAAACTAGACAGTTATAGAAGTACAAATGACAGACTCAATAATTCCTCTGTAGAACTGAAGCAACAGCTTCCGGGGCAGTCTGAACTTTCTGAGTTGATGAAAGGATGATCCGCTTGAGTGGGAGGTCTTCTTTAAAAATATCTTCACTTTTCAAGATCCAATGTTGGGAGCACAGGCACCCAACTGATGAAAGAGACCTCTCAATTAAGACTCCTCTCTTTCTGCTTATAGAAGGCAAGTAAATAACTTCTCTTGTAGGCAGGCCTTTTCAGTTTGACTATATTGATAGTTTTTAATCAAATTTTCACATTTACATTTTATATTTTAAAATCTCAGAAGATGCCAGCACTGTCAGAGACCCATTCTGGAACCCAAGAGGTTCCATCTTTCTTCTCCTAGGCCAGAGGAGGGCAAACTCCCTTGGAAAATTTGGGACCCATTCTTCCAGCATTTGAAAATGTATCGATTTTGCTAAGCAGTGCATTTCATTCTACTTTTCAAATTCTGATTCTGCTTTTTGGATTCTGTTAGTTGCTTTTTCTACTCACCAAAGTAGAAAGACAGGGTATAATCCCAGTAAATAGTTAATAGCATTAACAGAGAAAGGCAAGGTGTGATTTGGATAATGAGGAATTCATATAGATAGGCAAAAGAGGGGACTGGCATATGAGACAGGAGAACCTGCAAGCACTTTCCAATAAAAACCAATGCAACCCAACAACATCGGTTAGCAAGCCACCTTATAGGTGGTTCTTTTAGGATATATTGTCCTTTAAACCAACCCATAAAGCAATCACCAGACCCAGTTAGGAATGTCAAGCAAACACAGGCCTTGCAAACATATTGTGCCATGGTTCTTTTGGAGAAATACTTGTATGTTAATTGCCAGGGCAGTTGGTATGTAAAAAGTTTTTGTACAATAACGAGGCAGTGATCTAGGCAGTAGATTGGAAGAAGAATCAAAAACCAATTGCCACCACTTAGTTTGCAGTCTGGAATTACTTTTTATTGTGTCTAATGGCATAGCCAGTCTTAGAGGTGCTTCATCATTAGGACTCCATCATCTACATTGCTTCCCAATCTTCTCTGATGGTTATGAAAAGAACGGCTTTTGTTCCGCATAGCTCTAAATGATCCCAGTTTTACAAAGATGACCGTCTTTATATACTGTAGTGACTGTATGGTGGTACGTTTGATTCCTTCAAAACTGTTAAGGAGTTATTGTGCAGTTGAGCACATACACAGCGAAATGTGGTTGTGGTTGTGGTGTTGCAGTTTGATATGAATGCTATTCAGTCAATAAACAGATACGTTTAGTATTTACAAATAGTTTACTTAATGTAGTAGCAAAGTTCAATAGGAAGTCCAAGTCATACACAGTAAGTCAGTCAATGCAAAGAATCTTCCTCTTGCCTATCTTTGTTTTAACTAACAAAGATTACAGCTAACAATCAATTCTACACTATCACAGATAGTTACTCTTTTCACAGCAGCTCTTCACAGTAATTTCACACAATCACAAAGACAATTACTCAACAGTGAAGCAGCAGAGATATTCAGCAGAGAGTCAGTACTTCGGATCACCATCAAACACACACAGAGACATTCAGAGCATGCTCTCTTGCTTCCTTATATAGTAATCAGCCTTCAATTCATTTAAAGCAATACACACATAACATTGATTTGTGGCTTGTTCATATATTAGCAAACCCAATCGTTTGAACAGGGTTCTAACAAAAAGTACGAAGACTGTTTGGGCTGAATGGAAGGGGAAAGCCAAGAAAGTCAGGGCTTGATGGAGCTCTCTAAAAAGAGAGGCAAGAAGATTCAAAACCAAAAGGCTTGATATGAAGCTTGTATGGCTTTGGGGGAAGCAAGAGTGGTTTGCAAAGACAGAAAGTCATGGGGCAATATAGTGAATAACATTGGTGTAAACTAGATTACCTTAGAGTTCTTCTGTCAGACTCCAGACTCTGCCATTCAAAAGGAGAAGGGGGGTCTTGGCTCTGCTTGACCAAAAGGTTATAACATATCTGGATCCTAGACACCTGGGAGCCTTCTCATCTTAAGATAGGGTTTTATGAGGGGTAATGCAAGTCAGTTGAATGGAAGGGAGGCTGGGAACGTATAGCCATCTGGTCACACACTTGTGGATTGATTATGGTTGCAACTGGCCGAATGGGGTGGGGCACTAAGGTTAAATATGCTTGCCTTGCCTGAAGGCATTTAGACTTTGCTTTGAACGAATGGATGTTATACAAATGCAAATAAAGTAATCCTTTTGAGAAAACTGACTCAGAAGTTCGTACTTTAATTGTGGTTGGGAAGACATTCCTTACATCTTCTTTTGTTTCCTTATCTCCTGTCTTGAATTTCTTTTGCTTAAGACATCTTAAGACTTTTCCTGTACTTTGCATTATGCTGTTCATCTCGAAAAGGAACAACATGACAGTTAACTTAATAACTGTCCTGAATCATGACTTAATGCCTCTCAGTACTGGTTGCTGCAGAAGATTACCCAAAGAAGGCAGTCACCAAACTTCTGGTATGATCTATTATAAAAAAAATATTCTTACTCATCTAGTACAGCATTTATTCTTCAATAGTCTTTTTCGTGCGGCTGTTGATAAAAATAGGATCACCAACATGATCGCCAATGTCTGATGATGGATATGGCAGAAGAAGAAGAAGAAGGAGGAGGAGGAGAAGGAGAAGGAGAAGGAGAAGGAGAAGGAGAAGGAGAAGAAGAAGAAGAAGAAGAAGAAGAAGAAGAAGAAGAAGAAGAAGAAGAAGAAGAAGAAGAAGAAGTGTTCTTTAAGATCATTTAGGCCTTTGTCTTCAACACAACACAGCTTTATAAAGTTCATCCTTGTTTTATAGACCCAAGACCCCATAGAAGAACAGACATAAGATGAATGTTACAGCTGAATCAAAGTAGAGGTTCATGTAGGATTGCAGTGTGGTACAGTCCCCATTTCAATGGCACATTGTGTGAAAGAGACTATGGGGCTGCACAAAAGCACCAATCGGTTCGTGCGATGAAAAGCCTTGGATTGTCATCTCTTGCATATTGGTCATCCTACAGTTTTGTTCTCTTTAGCCTAGCATTCTCTCACACTAAATACTTACTCTGGTTTGAGTTGTCCCAGCATCAATTATTAGAAATGCAAAACGATAAATTCTTTGCTCTGAGTGAAAAGATGCCTGCAGACCTTATTGTTTGTAAACTTCAAAGTTTCACAAATCAATTTGAAATAGCAATAGCACTTTACTTATATACCGCTTCATAGTGCTTTACAGCCCTCTCTAAGCGGTTTACAGAGTTCAGCATATTGCCCCCAACAATCTGGGTCCTCATTTTACCCACCTCAGAAGGATGGAAGGCTGAGTCAACCTTGAGCCGGTGAGATTTGTACAGCTGAACTGCTGAACTAGCAGTCAGCCTGCAGTCGCAGCACTTAACCACTGCACCACTTCAGCTCTACCCTTTGCTGACACAATTAATTAAATTGTTTACATTATTCTATAAATACCTCTGGGAGATTTTTTTCATTACTGTACATAGAGTGAGATCTCTCCAAGATGCTGATGATAATCAATAGTTACTCTGTTCCTGATATTAACTTTAGATGAGAATTTTTTCCTTGGTGACTTCCTTGGTGATAATCTTTCTGAGATTCCAATCTCTGTAACAAAACAAGGCCATTAACTTATCAAATACAGATACTGATTAACAGAGTTGGAAGGGACCTTGTAGGTCATCTAGTCCAACCCCACGCCCAAGTAGACCCTACAACATTTTTGACAGATGGCAGTCCAGTCTCTTCTTGAAAGCTTCCAGTGATGAAACTCCCACAACTTCTGAAGGCAAGCTGTTCCATTGGTTGATTGTTCTCACTGTCAGAAAATTTCTCCTTATTTCTAGGTTGAATCTCTCCTTGATCAGTTTCCATTCATTATTCCTTGTCTGGCCATCAGGTGCTTTGGAAAACAGTTTGACGCCCTCCTCTCTATGGCAGCCCCTCAAATATTGGAACACTGCTATCATGTCTCTCTTGGTCCTTCTCTTCTCTAGACTAGCCATGCCCATTTCCTGTAACCGTTCATTGTATGTTTTAGCCTCCAGTCCCCTAATCATCCTGGTTGCTCTTCTCTGCACTGTTTCTAGAGTCTCAACATCTTTTTTAGTGTGGTGACCAAAACTGGATGCAGTACTGTAGGTGTGGTCTTACTAAGGCTTTATAGAGTGGTATTAGTACCTCGCTTGATCTTGATTGTATCCTTCTGTTAATGCAATTTAGGATTGATTAGCTTTTTTTTCCATGGCATACTGTGATGAAACACAGGTAATCTGAACTTCAGATGTATTTCATGCATTGCACAGCAATGAGAGTAATGTGAGAAGTCAATTAGTATGATCAACAAAAAGACATAGTGCAACATATAAACATAAACATGTAAGAATGTACTTATTACAGTTTACCTAGCTAGGAAAAGAAACCTTAGTCAAATACTCACATTATGTCGGCTACAGATTTTGTTGTTTTTCTCTTCCTTTTTCCTACCATATAAAATGCATTCTTTATGTCTTTATGGCTATTTCTTCCTAATGTCCATTCAACAGACTTCTGAACCTGTTACAATCAGCCATTACCTCTCTAATGATAAGTTTTATCAGAATAACTATTCCATAGCTTATTTTGGAAAACACATGGGACCTATCCTAAAAGGGATTGACATATCATGTTCCTAAATATTCACAATTAATTTACAATTGTGCAAGTGCTACATAAAGAATATACCACTGCCATTTAAAATTGCCATGGAGAAATCACTAAAATACTACAATTAATCATGAAATAAAACACAACACATTACATTCAAATTTGTGCAAGAATGAACATTTCTTCTTTGTCCTCAAAAATCATTGAGTAAGCTTAATTTCCATACATCAGGTCCATCTAATGTTCCATTATCACCCTTTGCATGAGTTACCTTTTGAAAATACCTGAATCCTGTTCTGCTAAGTGTAGGGCACGAGCTCTGGAAATATTGGCAAGTTTTTGCCTCAACATTTTCTGTTCTTTCTCTTCCTGGGTGTTTTAAATTATATCTGTCTGTCCATCCATCCATCCATCCATCCATCCATCCATCCAGTGGTGAAATCCAATTTTTTTTACTACCGATTCTGTGGGCATGGCTTGGTGGGCATGGTGTGGCTTAGTGGGCGTGGCAGGCAGGGGCAGGTTGCTCACTTACCGATGCCGGTGCGCTGCGTGCACATCTCCACGTTTCGGGCATGGGCGCGGGCGCCCCCCTTGCACGATTTTGCTTCTGCGCATGCGCGGAAGCAAAATTACACCAAAATCTTGTGAGGGGATGCATGTACGTGCACGCACAATTTCAGCGCGATTTTGCTTCTGCGCATGCGTAGAAGCAAAATCTTGCTGTAATCTCGCGCATGCATGTGTCCCCTCATGAGATTTTGGCGTGATTTTGCTTCTGCACATGCGCAGAAGCAAAATCGCCCAAAAATTCTCAGAAAAAGATTACGACGCACGCGACGGACCAGCGGAGAGGGCTCCGGAATGGTCACGCACAAATTGCACAATTGGCCACTCCCTACCGGAGCTATGCACTGGACAGCTCTGGCAGGAACCCACCTCTGCTGGCAGTGGAAGGATACTGCAAAATTCCCATTCCCTCCCCACTCTGGGGCCAGCCAGAGGTGGTATTTGCCAAGTTCTCCAAACTACTCAAAATTTCCGCTACCAGTTCTCCGAACTACTCAAAATTTCCTGTCAAAACCTGTTGGATTTCACCCCTCCATCCATCCACACACTTATATTAATATTAACTCAGATCTACATATATTACAAACCAAAATGCTCTGTTGCCATGTTTGTTTTACAAAATAAGTTAGCCTCCATGAGAGATGAGTGTGGGAACAGAAAATAGTGAAGTATTGATATGAACTTACTCACAGGCCTTAGTACAAGACAGAGATGGTTTCTAAGGTATTAAACATACAATATCAATGCTCCTTTAACAATTACTTTTCTTTTAATTACATCAATTTGCATGTGTGTGGTGTGTGTGTGTGTGGATAGGTGTGCGTGTGTATCAATTTCAAATGTGTGTTCCTCAATTCAAAGGGATCACTCCAGTCAGGAATCCCAGCAATCATTCACTTACTGTTTTTCTTTTCTATATGATTTCCTGAAAAAGAGCCGAGTGGCGCAGCGGTTAGAGGCAGGTACTGCAGGCCACTTTAGCTGACACTGATCCGCAGGTCAGAGGTTCAAATCTCTCTGGCTCAAGGTTGACTCAGCCTTCCATCCTTCCGAGGTAGGTAAAATGAGGACCCAGGTTGTTGGGGGCAATATAAAATATACATTGCTTACTGGTGTAAACCACTTAGAGAGTGCTTGCACTGTGAGGCGGTATATAAATCTCACAAAATAAATAAATAAATAAATAAATATGGTACATGATATAAACATTTCATTATATTGTGCTTGATGGCATTTTAATTTCTACTGTAGGTGCTCTCAAGGATAGTAAAAGAGGCTCAATTGCAATTGCTTTTGCATGAAGCTTCCCCCCCCCCTGTTTTCATCTCCCCCCTCCCCAAACTCATTAGCAATGATGTGAGAAAACAAAGAGTTGAAAACAAGATCTGATCCAAACTCTAGAAGTACGTGATCACGAGCTAATTCCTCCCTTGTGATTTGTTGTGTTTTTATCCAACTGAGATGAAAGCAATGGACCTCATCCAGTGGATAATCCTCAGTGAAACGAATAGATGCTCTACAAAATATGCTATGGCACGTCTTCCTTTTTTCTTTTCTTTTTTACAAGACTTTGGTAAAACTATTTCCAGTGGATGGGTCTGCAACATTTAAAGAATATGTGTTAGTTTGAAATGAGATGAGATCCTGGATCTTTTCACATTTATTGTGCGCAATATATATCCAATATCCTTTAGCACAAATTGTTGCAGGACAACTTTTATGTGCAATAATCTTATTTCTGTGGCATCGTTCAACATCTCAATATATCAAGTTACACTAGTTCCAGAAGTTCTTGGTTTACAAGCCCCCTTTCAGATATATTAGACTTCAATGATCCATTATAGTTTATAGCATAATGGCTGGGCAAGACGAAATTGCAGTTCATAGCAATAGCACTTAGATTTATATACTGCTCCATACTGCTTTACAGCACTCTCCAAGCAGTTTGCAAAGTTGGAATATCACACCCAACAATTTGGGTCCTCATTTTACCAACCTCAGAATAGCAATAGCAATAGCACTTAGACTTATATACAGCTTCATAGTGCTTTACAGCCCTCTCTAAGCGGTTTACAGAGTTCAGCATATTGCCCCCAACAATCTGGGTCCTCATTTTACTGACCTCAGAAGGATGGAAGGTTGAGTCAACCTTGAGCCTGTCAGGATGAAATTCCAGCCTGTGGGCAGAGTTTGCCCACAATACTGCATTTTAACCACTGCCACATCATGGCTCAGGGGTGAAATCCAATTTTTTTTTACTACCAGTTCTGTGGGCATGGCTTGGTGGGCGTGGTGTGGCTTGGAGGGCGTGGCTTGGTGGGTGTGGCAGGGGAAGGATATTACAAAATCCCCATTCCCTCCCCACTCCTGGGGCCAGCCAGAGGTGGTATTTCCCAGTTCTCCAAACTACTCAAAAATTCCGCTACCGGTTCTCCAGAACCTGTCAGAACCTGCTGGATTTCACCCCTGTGACATGGCTCCTTTCTAAATGGGGCGACTTTGGTAAAGGACGTAAGGGTTCCCAGGAATCCAGGAAGCTGAGCAATGGATCGATATCCAGTCACTGAGAAGTAAATTTGGTGTGACATCTTTTGATACTTTTTTTAGAATGACTGCTGCTCACATTTGATAGAGCCATTTTTTTTGGGAGGGGGGGAAGGTTCCCCATCATGATTCCCAGTAGTTCTAATTTTGTTTCTTCTTGGTTTGCAGGAATCATAAAAAAAACCTACCTGTACAAAATGTTGGAATCATAAAAATAAATAAATAAATAAATAAAAATATCCATTATCTTTTTTTTTATTCTCAGAGAATGATTCTATGGATATATACTCCAAAACAATGGGCCTTATTCCCAAGGTAGATATATGCTTTGGTTGACATTTAGAATGGTTTTAGTTTACCTCTCTTGTTTTCCAAAATAATAATCATGAATCATATACTCCTTCCCCACACTTTAAGAATGTGAAGGATGAAAATAGATGGAAGAAGGGAAGGTAGGAGAGGGGAGAGAATGAGGAAGAAAGTAGAAGGAGGGGAAAAGGATAGAGGGAAGGGAGTGATTGGATTCAATATGGCAGGACAGTTAGGCAATTTAGTAATGAGAGATGTTAGAATATTATATTTGAATTTTGAATACTAGATACATAATATAAAATTTATGTACATTTTTGATAAAACACTATGGTATATGTATTGATGTTCATATGAAGAATGTTAAAAAATTAAAAAAAATGAAAAAAAAAGAATGTGAAGGATGTGTGTTTGTGTTTTATTTTTATAGCTATAATGTACACTGAAGATGGCATTTAATTTCGTTGTACGAGGTGCAATGACAATAAACTAAACGAAAGTAACTAAACTAAACCAAGCCATTGTAAAATTCTAAGACATACAGGTAGTCCTCGAGTTACGACCGCAATTGAGCCCAAAATTGATGTTGCTAAGTGAAACATTTGTTACGTGAGTTTGCCCCATGTTACGACTTTTCTTGCCACAGTTGTTAAGTCAATCATTGCATTTGTTAAGTTAGTAACATGGTTGTTAAGGGAACCTGACTTCCTCATTGACTTTGCTGGTCAGAAGGTCGCAAGTGGGGATCACATGACCTTGGGACACAGCAACGGTCATGAAGTATGAACCAGTTGCCAACTGTCCAAATTTGGATCGTTTGACAATGTGGATGCTGCAAAGGTCGCAACGTTGAAAAAGGTCACATTTTTCAGTGCTATTGTAACTTTGAACAGTCACTAAACAAACGTTTGTAAGTCAAGGACTACCTGTATTCTATTCATAGCTTATGACAGCATTATTGCAGATGGAAATTGATATAATTGCTTTGTTTTTTAAAAAAGAAGAAAGAAAGAAAGAGAAAGAAAGAAAAAGAGAAAGAAAGAGAAAGAGAGAGAAAGAGAGAGAGAGAGAGAAAGAAAGAAAGAAAAAAAGAAAGAAAGAAAGAAAGAAAGAAAGAAAGAAAGAAAGAAAGAAAGAAAGAAAGAAAGAAAGAAAGAAAGAAAGAAATATCTTAATAAGGTGCTCTACACAGCCTAGCTTTCATTGGAAATAAGCCTGGACTGAATTTAAACATGCCTTTACCTGTCAAAAAATAAAATAAAATAAAAATGTTCATACTCTTTTGGGGATAAGGTCAGCCAGATTGTATAACACTTACTACCGCTGATGCTTTGGTAACAAAGCCATTTTTAAAAATATTTCTAAGCAGCAAGAAAAACAACAACAACAATGCTGGAATAAGCTCCTAAATGATTTTCCTTGCAATATTAGCTGGATTGGAATCATTGTGGCATTTTATAAAAGTTGTCCAAAAAAAGCCACCAGAACACATAAACAATATTTTCATGTACATATAGTGTTTTACCCATATTTCACGTTCCTAAATCAAACTGAAGTCCAGTTTATGTTATCTTGGGCTAAGCTTTTAGCAGAGACCTCAAGAATCATTAGCAAAGCCTTACAGGAGTCAGCATCTCCTCTCTCTTGCAAGCAACAAAATATCCACCTAAATAACAATTTTAATGGAGAAGGAGAGAAAATGGCTCTCTTTCTTTCTTTTTTATTTATTGAATAAGCTATCTAAGGAAGGAAGCAAAAGATCAGACCAACCTTCCCTTTGAGACACTCTAAGACAACAGTTCTAAATTATTTTTACACATTCTATTTCAAGGCTTTTAAAGAATACCGAGTCCTTGTCCTTAGCTATGAAGGAATTGAGGCCGTATGCTCATTCAAAGAGAAACAAAGTAGGGGCACAACTCCCCTTTTTGTAAGATGGGGCCATATATGTGTGTGTGTCAGTTGTTTGATAAAGGTTTGAAATCTTCTCACTATATTCTTTCTCTGAAAGGGCATTAGGTGAAGGATGGAGAACTGTAACGTTCAAGGTATCTGTGGTCTAATTGATCAAAGAGTACACTAAAAAGCATAATTTGGCAAAAAAAAATATTCTGGAATCAGAATGACTACTTGCATTTGGAAATCCATGGTAAAACCCACTGTGGGAAGCCAGCTGTTATCTGAACATATGAGAAGCGGATCATCCATAATAATGTCATAATTTCTTTGGCTGGGCACATCTTATATGAACACCACCACTGCATTTCATTAACCTAGGTCTAATGTCTTGTATGAACTCAACACATATATGTAGACCAAGTTGACAATTCTTCCCCAAATCTTGTGTTAGTCAGACATGTTGGACTTCGACCCCCACAATCCCTTGTGAGCACAGCCACTGGCTAGGACACGGGTGTCAAACCTGCGGCGTCATGGTGGTGTCACGTGATATATCGGGACTTTTTCTCCCTTCGCTAAACTGGTCGGGGGTGGGGCCAGCATGTGACGCATCCGGCCTGCGGGGCTGTGAGTTTGACACCCCAGGGCTAGGAGTTCAACTGTGGGAGTTGAAGAGAAAAACACCTGGAGAGCATCAGATTTCAGAAGACTCGTTAAGGGGCTCTCAAGAGTCTAGAAGGAAATAACAAATTGTTTGCTTTTTTTTTCCAACCTAGTTCCCAGAAATTGGAGCACTGGTTTATGCTCTAAATGTTTACTACTATCATGAGAGAAAAGCATATTATATAAAGTATCTGCCGTTTCGGACTGGTTCTATAGAACCAGTAGTAAAAATAGGGACAGGTTCTCTGAACCGGCAGTAATGGCAGCCTGACCATGCCCCCGAGCCGGTTCCACTCGCTCCCCCTGCACTGGTTCCGCTCGCTCCCCCCGCAGGGAAAAACCTTGCAAAATGCAAAGTAAAGAAAAACTTCTCATGAGGCAATTAACAACTTCTCGCCCTCGCGAGAAATTTTTCTTTACTGTGCAAGGTTTTTCCCTGCAGGCAATGGCTGAGAGATGACCTGGAGCTGCCACTCTCTGGTAAAATGCACGTCTCGCAGTGGGGTGCAATTTGGGGGTGGCAGGTGGGGCAGGGGATTGGGGGGCAGCTCGGGAAGCTTTGCAGCCTCGTGGCTACAAAGGTTGCTAGGCCGGCTTCCCCTCTCCCTGCCAGCTAGCACCTCCAGAAGCCGCTGGCATTGCATGCAAACGCTGTGCTGGGACTGATAGGGGCAGCAGCCGCCCTCTCCCGTCTTTCTCCAGCTGGGGGACTTCACAAACAAAAGAGAATTCTCTCTTTTGGCACCGGGGCCAAAGATAAAAGAAACTGGTGGGGAGAAAAAGAGGGAGGGTAAGAACAGGGGAAGGGCAATTTTTTCGTTGATTTAACTCCGTAGCAACATCCTTCCCAGCTACTGCTTTCTCTGCTCAGCAGCAGAGCAGTTTTGTTTTTAAGGTTAGTCTCCTTCTTCCCGGGAGAGAGAAGAGCGGGGGCAGGGAGAGAAAAAGAAGGCGGCGCGGGATGGTAGGGTTGGGAGCGGGGGTTTTATTAGTCCCGGCTGGTTGCTGCTTCCTTAGGTCTCCTCAACTTTTCAGTCCCAGAAAGTGGCTGAAAAATGCCCTCCTCCTGTTTTGCAGCCATGCATCATTTTCTGACCTTGCCTCCTTCCCATTTTTATTTGGTTTTCCCTCCCACCCTGAAAGGAGCTTCAAGCAAAATGAAGCGAGGGGGGAAGGGGGAAGATGGATCCGGGAGTGGGAAGGGAATGGATTGGAAAGAATGTGAACGAGGAGGGCTTCCTGGTTCAGGGAAGGCTCGGAGTCCAGAATCCAGAGCGCGCCTTTCCTTTTTTCTCTTGCGGCACTTTTATTTCCAAAACCCAGTCCACTCTCTTTCCCTAAAAATGGAGCTCTCAAGCAGGCGGTGTGAAATGAAAGCAAGATTTAAAGGAAACAAAGTTGAGCTAGTTTGTAAGGAAAACAAGTATACCTCGGTTCACGAACGCTTCTGTTCACGAACAACTCGGTTCACGAACAGAAAAGTGCATAAAAATATGCTCCGGTTCACGAACTCCGCCTCGGTTCACGAACAGGAGCCGTGGCCATTTTAATGCTATTTCCAGGCTGTCACATGGTCGTGACTTCCTGTAGGAAGACCGTGGAGAGAAGAAGAGACACAGAAAGAAGTACTGTGAGTAATCAGCAAACATTTTAAGTGATTTTTTGATTTTTGGTGTGCTTTTTAGCACATACAGTACTGTACTGTACTGTAAATCCATGATGCAAAAATGGAATGAGTGCCATGATTTTTTTGAAAAGCACCACCCCAACATAACTGTCACGAACAGAGTGTTAAATCTCATGAATGATAATGTGGTCTCTCATTTCCGGAGGGTTATGCAGCGCAGGAAGAGACAAGTGACATTGGACAGATTTTTCAGAAAAACTGAGCCTGCAGCTAGGAGACAAAGGAGAGAGGAAACCCCTGAAGGAGATCCCCCTGATGTCCTTATGGAGGGGGACTCTCCCACCAAACAATAACTGCCTGTAATTTGTTTCATATTTTTGTGCTTCAAAACCCCCCCAAAAAAGGTCAGCACGGATTAACCGGATTTACATTGAACCCTATGGGAAAATGTGCCTCGGTTCGCGACCAATTCGGTTCGCGACCAGAGTCAGTTCACAAATTAAGTTTGTGAACCGAGGTATCACTGTACTGTCAAGGTTCAGTGCAAGCCATACTAATATTCCAAACTAATGAGTCTTAATGTCTGGTTAAAATGGGTAGTACTTCCATTTAAAGAAGCAAAGCATAGCTCAGACTATTGTTATGTTTTTTTGCTCCTATATTCTGTTGTTTAGGTATACATTTTGTTAATGTAGAAATTTTACTTACAGCCTATTAAACAACGGAGCTAGCTGTCTGCCTGCAATCATGTGTATCTATTAGGAGTAAATCCCACTGAAAGAGAGTAGGCTTACTGCCAAGTAAACATGCACAGGCTTTACATAGTTGAGAGATAGGGTATTGATTAGTATCAGGTGTATTATAGAGAGAAATGAAAACTGTAACAACAGATACTTTGTGCCCAGACCAGGTGTGTGTGTGTGTGTGTGTGTGTGTGTGTGTGTGTGTGTGTGTGTGTGTGTGTGTGAGAGAGAGAGAGAGAGAGAGAGAGAGAGAGAGAGAGAGAGAGAGAGAGAGAGAGAGAGAGAGAGAGTGAGAGAGAGAGAGAGAGAGAAGAGAAATGAAGGATGGAAGGAACGAAGGAAGAGAAAGAGAGTGTGTGTGTACGTGTGTATGAGAGAAAGAGAGAGAAAGAAAGAGAAAGAAAGAAAGAAAGAGAGAGAGAGAGAAAAAAAGAAAGAAAGAGGAAAGGAGAGAGAGAAGAGAAGAGAAGAGAAAGGGAGGGAGGGAGGGAGGAAAAAAGACAGAGAGAAAACTCTTTGCTATTATTTTTAATTGTTCCATTATTTATCATGTGTTAATATTTCACACTGTCCCTACACCTAGAGTGATTTTACTGCCTTTTTTTTGCCCAGGGCCACCACCAATTTTTCAGGGATTTACATGCATTCAATGTCTATAGTCCAGAGCATAAATATGTGTGTGTTTATTTTGTACATCAGGTTGCATAAGTCCAGCTTAATATGCTATTCCTGGTATGTGATTTTTTGTATACATACAGAGAAAGAAGCACTCTTGTGATCTTTGACTTTTAGGCTTGCTGTCAAATATCAGCCATAATACTAATTACTGTTTTGAACAATATGCAGGTTGTATTACATGAATGGCTATTTTATATGTGAAATTATGACTGAAATATTTCTGCACCTATATTGGTTCTCACTGTCAGGAAGTTTCTCCTTAGTTTTAGGTTGCTTCTCTCTTTGTTCAGTTTCCATCCATTGCTTTTTGTTTTGCCTTCTGGTGCTTTGGAAAATACATTGCCCCCCTTCTTTCTGGCAGCCCCTTAAAAGCCTGTTGCCTATCACACTCTTGGGCAAAGTGTGTGAGCCATTTCCTCATTTCAGTGATCCATGAAAGTACATCTATTGTATGTAGATAATAAAGTTGAAAAAAGGTGAACAACATTTTTACAGAACTATAGATACGTTGAGTCTGGGTGTGACAAGGAATGGCTGGGAGGAGAGGGGCCAGGCGAGGCATCCCTTGATGTGAGTGACATTGAGTTGACCACGCCCACCCAGTCACATGACCATGAAGCTACGCCCACTGTCACATGACCATCAAGCCATGCCCACAAAATAAGCCATGCCCACAGAAACGGTAGTAAAAATTTTTTTAGAACCCACCCCTGTTTCTCCCCAATTTCCACATTCTCATGTTTTGTTTCTTCCAGGCATAGGTTTTCAAAGCACCCTTCCAGCAAGACAAAAAACAAATATTTCATTGGCTAGCTTGGAAAAGAAAAACCAAAACCATGATGTCTCTATACCTACAAAGAGCAAAATCATTCAAGCCGCAACATTTTATGGAAGCAAAAGCTGGACTTTGAAGAAGCAAAGTAGGAAGAGTATTGGTGGCTTTGAACTTTGACGTTGAAGAAAACTCCTGAGAATACCATGTACAGCCAAGAAAACAAACAGAGGGATCACTGAACAAACCAATCCAGAGTTTTCATTTGAGACATAAATGACTAGGCTCACATTATCCTACTTTGGCCACATCATGCAAAAACTCAGCTGGGAAAAACTCAGTGGAAGGAAAGAAAACTGCACAACCAGCAGCAAAATGGCTGGACTCAGTTTCAGGGGCTCTGAATGCACAGTGGGAAAGCCTGAATGACCAGGTTAAGGAGGGATCCTCATGGAGAAATTATTTCTACAATATGTGTTTGCTCTGAGTCAACCACAATTTGATGACCCCCTAATCAACCATTGGTTTGCCAAAGGACTGGGTCTTTTTAATTGTTCTAATGAAGTTTCAAGCTAGGGCTAAACAGTTTTGACCCATCAGCACATTTTGTCAGGGCAATTTTTCACTTGAGAGGGGAAGCTGAAAGATCTCCATCTTAGATTTACAGTCCTGATCAAACTCATATATAGAAGGATAATGTGCCTTACTTACTTCAGGCATATGATTATATGGTTTCTAGTTCATTTGCCAATACTTAAGCTTTTATCAAAATTACCAGTTATTTTGCTGTGACCAAGAACAGACCAATTGAAACAGTTCTAGAACTTGCCATTTAAAAAAAATAAAACCTGTTTACATTAAAACAAGATTGATACCCAGCATTTTTTAAATTGCTCTATGATTTACTGGTGGGATTTACATAGCATGTTTAAGTAGATTAAAATGAAGTTGTACAATCTGTATTTCAGCATCTTTGGGAAACCAGCCAAAATCTTAGCATCATGTACAAATCTAGCTATCATTGTAAACCATATTATGGTTTATTGTTTGGACAAAACATGTTAACTAAACATAACAATAACTTTTGTCATGACAAGTGAATACTCCCAATGAATGTCAGCATGATTTAATAGCAAATTGATTAGATGTTTTTTTCCATTCAGGGAAGAATAAGGGATATCCTTCACATGCTAGCATACACCAATTTCTTCCCTGTTCAACCTAACCAAAACTCTAAATCCAGTTTGGCCAAAGACAATTGTTTGTCTATGCAGGGGTGGGGAACTATGGCCCCTTTGTGAGTTGTGGACTTCAATTCCCAGAATTCCTGAGCCAGCCATGCTGGTTTGAGAATTCTGGAAGTTGAAGTCCACAGGTCATTAAAGGGCTGTAGTTCCCCACCCCTGGTCTATGGGTACCCAAATATTTCAGTATGCACTTGCTTCAGAGAGGAATGTGTTGCAAAAGCCAATTTCACACAAAAGACTAACAACTCAACAATCTACACAACAGGGAAATATGAATCTGTTGATTAAAATGAAATCCCAAAAACATTATTTTAAAACTCAATATTACTGCAGAAAAAAAACGGAGTAAAAGGGAATAGAGACTTACACTGTACGATCAGCTGTACCAATGCTTCCCTTGGCTTGACGTTAAATCCATTGTATTGACTGGTTTGACACCTGTAGGTCCCTGTCATCTCCCTTGAGACATTGACAATCCTCAGGATCCCATCATAGCTCTCCATCTGCATAGTCCCATCTGGCATGGGGACTTCCTTGTCTGCCCTGGACCAGAGGATGATAGGCTTGGGTTTCCCGGTCACCTGGCACTGCAGTTCAATGGTATCTCCTTCTCTGGTGACCAAGGGTGACTTTTCTTGTGGAACAGTCAGGTTGGGTGGAACTTCAAATGGGTGCAAAGGGAAAAGGAAAGGAAGAAAACAAGAAGTGGAAATGAAATGGTTAGTACGAGAGAGTTCTGTGACTTTGAATGCATAATCGGATATTATAAAGGTACAATTTAACCAGCTCTGGAAGAATATGACAGAATGATAGAATGACAGAGTTGCAAGGGACCTTGGAGGTCTTCTAGTCCAACCCACTGCTCAAGCAGGAAACCCTATACCTTTTCAGACAAATGACTGCTCCATCTCTTCTAAAAATGACCAATGATGGAGCATCCACAATTTCTGGAGGCATTTGATTAATTGATTAATTGTTCTAACTGTCAGAAAATTTATCATTCTTTCTAGGTTGGTTCTCTCCTTGATTAGTTTCCATCCATTACTTCTTATCCTGCTTTCAGGAGCTTTGGAGAATAGATTGACCACCTCTTCTTTGTGGCAACCCCTTATATATTGGAACATTGCCATTATGTCACCCCTAGACCTTCTTTTCATTAAACCAGACATACCCAGTTCCTGCAACCATTCTTCGTATAATTACCTTCTATAAGATTACCTTATCTTATAGCTTATCTTTTTGTAGGAGGGTGAGTAACAAAAATAAATAAATAAATCAACCACCCAGCCTTTTTTCATTGATGCAAAATTGTTTGCATTCAGTAAAGAGGATTTCACATCTGAATATATTTTGATATAGTGTTATGCACAATCCAGTGTAAGGAATAAGGAAGAGAGCAGAATCTTGCCTGTTCTCTGAGTATCATTTTTTAAGAGGGATGTTTATTTACTTTATTATGGGGAAGCACATGAATACACATAACTCTCTGTGTGCATGGCTCATTGATGGCCTAATCTGACCTCCTCTCCTTTTTAAATTGGCAGTTTTGGTGAAATAAATCTAAATAAACAAACAAACAAACAAACAAACAAACAAACAAACAAACAAACAAATTGTCTCTCACTACCTTCTTTTGGGTTGTTTAACTTCCCAAACTAGCCTATAGCCTTTTGGCCAACTATTAATCAGGTCCATCCTTCTTAGCTATCTTCAAACTCAACCAAATATCAGCCAGGAGCTGCTACCTGCAAATTATTTTTTTCCAGAGCTCTTCTCAAATCTAGCAATGCCAAGACTGCCTGTTTTAGATTGCCATAGCAGCAGTAGCGCCAGATGTATAGTAAGAACACATCTTACAATTTGTTTTGTCAATTTTATCATTTTTTCCATCAATCAAATCACACTGTAGGTAATATAAATTCTGCATAACTTTATCTATGTGCAATGGCTTTTCAATCAACATGCACCTACCTGGTCTCTCTCATGTTTTCCATTATACTGTATATTTATTACATTGTAAGCTGCCCAGAGTTGCCTTGAATGACAAGATGGGTGGCATATAAGTTTAAAGAATAAATACATTTAATAAATAAACATTCCCAAATACACATTTCAGCATGCACATCTGTCTTTCAGTCTTCACTGAGAGCCTGTTTAAGACATTTGTCTGCCTGAAGTAAAATAGGAAGTAGTGCTATCTCTTTTTCCCAGGTGTAGTAATTCAGTGGTAGCCAAATAATTTTGACAATGCTTGAAATGCCTGTTCCTCCTTCCTAGCACTGAGTTTATTTGTGTGTGTATTACACAAAATAAATAATTTCTGCTTTATCAAAAAACAGACACCCAAATGGTCAAAGCAAAAGGCCATGAGAAGGACAGTACTTTTTACAGTGGTTTACAATGGTGCAGTGGTTAAATGCAGCACTGCAGGCTACTACTAGTTCAGCAGTTCAGCTGTTCAAATCTCACCGGCTCAAGGTTGACTCAGCCTTCCATCCTTCCGAGGTGGGTAAAATGAGGACCCAGATTGTTGGGGGCAATATGCTGAACTCTGTAAACCGCTTAGAGAGGGCTGTAAAGCACTATGAAGCGGTATATAAGTCTAAGTGCTATTGCTATTACAGAATAACAGAGTTGAAAGGGACATTGGAGGTCTTCTAGTCCTACCCCCTGCTCAAGTAGGAGACCCCATTCCAGACAATCTCTTCTTAAAACCCCCACAACTTCTGAAGGCAAGCCATTCCACTGGTAACTGTTCTCACTGTTAGGACATTTCTTCTTAGCTCTAGGTTGCTTTTCTCCTTGATTAGTTTCCATTCATTGTTTCTTGTCTTGCCTTCTGGTGCTTTGGAAAATAGGTTCACCCCCCTCTTCTTTGCGGCAGCCCCTCAAATATTGGAACAGTGCTATTGTGTCACCCCTAGTTCTTCTCTTCACTAGCCTAGACAAACCCAATTCCTGCAACTGGAAGTTGGAGATGACCAGGCTGAGTCCAAGAATGGGATCAAAAGTATCATCAGTTTGAAGATGCTATACTCCCACAAGAGAACTAAGTCCAGCCTCCAATAATTTTGTAGACTCTTATTTAGGCCAATTTGCCTTGACTATTAGTAGATCAGATTCTTGTCTATAGAGCAGAAGTGAAATGCAACCGGTTCGGGCGAACCAATATATCCTATGATCAGCTATGCAATGATCAACTGTGCTGTGCAATCTAGATTAGCTAGAAAATAGGACTTCCTGCTTTCTAGCTAATCTAAATCGCGCGGCACAGCTGACCCCCCCCCCCCTCGCTGTTCTGCTTACCTTTGCAGACTCTGGTGGCTTCAAAATGCTCCTTTTTTAGCACTGCACGGCAGTGGAAACCGGTAGCAGACTTCAGAGGATTTCACCCCTGCTATAGAGGTGGCATGAAATAAACTCCTCGTACTTTTGAACTCTACCCCACTTCCTGGTTTCTTGTGCCTAACAAGAAGAGCCTTTTCTGATGTGGCCCTCATGCTCTGGAATATTCTCCTGTCATAGGTGAGATCTGTCCCCCACTACAACTAGGTTCTGCTACTTGGCCTGAGGCCCCAACAGGGACTTATTACATTGGGGTTGACTGATAGGGTAGAGTAGATTTAATAATTAATTGGTTTTTATTTTTTATTGTAATATTAATATTCTTCTAATAATATTAGAAATTGCTACTGCTTTTTTGCATGTTAACTTCTTTTATTATATTGTAAGCCTCCCAGAGTCACTGCATGGGTGAGATAGATTGTTTAAAACTAAACACATTAACAATAAATAAAGAAATATAGATGTCAGCATCCCAAGTAATGCACCTATAGAAAGCAGAACTCTGAGGCAGGCAAATTCCTCAAAGAACACTTTATTGGATACATCGTATTGGCACAACTGGTGAAAGTCAACTCTGAACATTCCCGTAGCTTTCACCTAATTAAAAAGTAAAAGTTTCCCCTTTCCCCCAAGTCACTAGTCATGCTGTCCAATCAAGGTGCTGGCCGATTGCTTGATTACTTCACTCCTCCCCTCGCCAGCCACCTGGTTCCCACAGCAAAACTTTCTTGCTTTGGCTACAAAACCCCATCTATCTATCTATCTATCTATCTATCTATCTATCTATCTATCTATCTATCTATCTATCTATCTATCTATCTATCTATCTATCTATCTATCTATCTATCTATCTATCTACCTATCTACCTACCTACCTACCTACCTACCTACCTACCTACCTACCTATCTATCTATCTATCTATCTATCTATCTATCTATCTATCTATCTATCTATCTATCTATCTATCTATCTATCTATCTATCTATCTATGAGATTTATATACTGCCTCATAGTGCAAGCACTCTCTAATCAGTTTACACCATTAAGCAATGCATATATTTACATTGCCCCCCAACAATCTGGGTCCTCATTTTACCTACCTCGGAAGGATGGAAGGCTGAGTCAACCCTGAGCCGGTGAGATTTGAACCGCTGAACTCAAATGATCACAGTCAGCTAAAGTAGCCTGCAGTACTGCTCTCTAACCACTGCGCCACCTCGGCTCTTTCCCCCTCCCCTCCGTGCCCCTTCTCCTGCTTTGTGGCAACCCTGAAGCCTCCAAGATGGCCTCCACCAGATTCTCTTCAGGGTTGACAATAGAAACAATCCAAATCCAGAAAAACAGGTTATTTTCTTCTAGTCCATCAATCTATATGTTTTCTCAGTCTACTCAATCTGCGACACTGAGGAATAAAAATGTTTACCGAGATCTTTACTGATTAAAACAAATATACAGAACTAAAATAGCACTACGGAAAGAATGCAGGCATTATTCTCTTTTTTCTCCTTGAAATGTGACTACGTTAATGCTCTTCACCAAAGAACTTGCTTGGATTTTATGACGATCATATTAGTTTTTAGATCTTGCTGTGGTACTACACTGAAAAACAAAGAATAGTTTTAACTATAGTGCTACTCCTGCAGCTCCATAATAGAAATAAACCACAAAAGATATATAAACAAAAGCAGCAAGAGACATATTCAGTTCATCTAAAAACCAGCATCCTATCCAACTCCTACTCTTTGACTAAAATTAAAACATCAGCTGTCAACTGTGTGGCAGAATATCACTGCTTGTGGGCACTGTGGAAAACAACATGCTGGACAAAATTGACCATACAAAGAAGGACGTTACAGTATAGTACAATGTTGCCCATTGATTATTGATGATAATAGATCTCCCTTCCTTTTAATAAATTGTTAATATTCCTTGCCACTGTAAAATTTTGTATACTGTCTTTATGCTTTTAATACTTTATTGTACACCACCTAGACTCCCTCAGTGATACAGATGGGTGGTTTGGAGCACCACTTAAACACCATTGGCATTGACATAATTATCATCAGTCGGTCGCAAAAGGCAGCTCACCCAGTTAGACTTGGGTGCTGCGTTTTATTACACAAGATGGCGTCTGTTATCCAAAATGCAGACACTGCATCTATGAGAAAAAAACACTACTGGTAGGAATATGATGACGATGAGTTGAAAAAGGCAACTTTACTTGGAAAAGCTTACATCCTGCAACAATATCTTTAACATCCTGCAACAATACCTTCTACCACATACCTCCCTTCGACCGCTTAGATCCCACAGAGTTGGCCTCCTTCGGGTCCCGTCAGCCAAACAATGTCGGCTGGTGGGACCGCGAGGGAGAGCTTTCTCTGTGGTGGCTCCGACTCTGTGGAACCAACTACCACCGGAGTACCATCTACTACCTGTTGGCCTTCCGCAAAGCCGTTAAGATCTGGCTCTTCCAGCAGGCGTGGGGATAGGGACCAGTTAGAATGTATTAAAGTGATCATCCCTTGTATGACTGATAGAATCATTTTTAATATTTATATGCATTTTAATTTTTTCTATTTGACTTTTACTAATTGTTCAATTTTGCTGTTGTAAGCCACCCAGAGTCCCTTTGGAGAGTTGGGCAGCATATAAATTTGAACATTAAATAAATAAATAAACACCACCAAACATCCACCTATGCCTATTCCAGGTCTTTGAGAAGGACTTGATAGGTGGATTAAAATGCCAAATCCAGTCTGAACATCTGGCTGACTGTGTGACAAATCATAATATTTAACAAGATAACCAAATGGAGTCATGAGTAAAATAACAAAGGGCAAATTGCCCAGAGCATCCATTGGGAGAGGTCAACAATGCCAACACAGTGGGCCCTTTTAAAGAAATATGTGCCATTTGTATTAAAAAGGGGCAGGGCTTCAGTTGCCTGGTTGTGCAGCCATCTTGAGGTCATTGCCATACAGTTGCATGTAAATCCTAAAAAAGACGCATAAGTATGTTTTGCAAAACCCCTGGATTTCATCTCCTTCTGTTTGTTTCCAGAGATAAAAGGAAGAAAACAACAACAACAAAACTTCTCAATTAAAAAAGTGCATTTTCCCAGTCAATAAATGGCAATATTAAAAGTGATGTTTTTTAAATGAATGCCTGCAGCTTGAAAATGCCCTGACTTGAGTCATTAATTATATAGACTAGAAAATTACTTTTATTATTACAACAACAGACACAACTTTAAGAAAAAAAACATTAATAAGCACTTTTGAACTAAAAAGAAAGAAGATTATTGTTTTCACAATCAAAGTTATCCAGAACTCATGCAGCAGTCTACAAGAAGGGCCAGAGACCCACTGTTTAAGAAGAAAGTGACATTTAATTAGCAAATTTCTTTTGTAGATTAAAGAAGTTAGTTGAAAGGAAAGCAACCCACCTTGATCTATCCTATCCAGTGGTGGGTTCCTACCAGTGCGGTACACTCTATAGCACTGGTAGAGACCCGATGGTGACGTCACAGTACCAGTTCGGTTGGTTGCCGGTGCCTGGGCACCGCCATATTTTAAAAAGAAACTTATTTTTTAAAAAATTTCTTCTGCGCATGAGTCCCCAGGGAGCAGGGCGGCATATAAGAACACATAAATAAATAAATAAATAAATAAATAAATAAATAAATAAATAAATAAATAAATAAATAAATAAATAAATAAATAAATAAATAAATAAATAAATAAATAAATAAATAAATAAATAAATAAATAAATAAATAAATGCCCAGAAGCCGAGTTTCCAGCAATGCTCATGCTCTGCCTTCCTACCCCACAGTGAGTCCAAGCAGGGGAGGATGGCTGAGGGAGTGCGTGAGACGCTGAAAGAATGGGCGGCAGGAGCTATCTCCATTCCCCTCCCTTCAGCAGTCCGAGAAGCCACAAACGCGCAGTGATGATCCTGGGCATTTTTGCACGTTCAAGGCTTCTCAAGCTGCTGAGGGAGGAGGAATGGGCAGCAGGACCTATCTCAGTTCCCCTCCCTTCAGCAGTCCAAGAAGCCACGCCCACCCGGTCACATGGCTGGCAAGCCACACCCACAAAATAAGGCATGCCCACAGAGTGGTAGTAAAAAAATTAGGAACCCGCCCCTGATCCTATTCGAATTAACGACCAAATGTGAAAGAATATGAAAATATATTTGATAGACTATGGAAACATATTTTCAAATTGCAAGTAACACCTTTAAAAACAAGATGGAGGCAAATGGTATTTTACTTGTGGGGAGAAATGATATATCTCCAAATCATCTAATTCAGTGTTTCTTAACCTTGGCAAGTTTAAGCTAGGCTGGCTGGAGAATTCTGGGAGTCCAAGTCCATACACCTTAAACTTGCCAAGGTTGACAACACTGTAATCAAGCTGAAGTATTGGGCAGCAACCTTGTTTAACCAGGTGGGTGTATGGGCTTTGCCAATCAGATGCAAAAGGTCAGATGCATCAGACAAACAAAAAACCTACTCTTATATATTTGGGATGGCTGAATTTCCACACGGTTTCAAGTTGTGACTGGTCCGAGTCCTGCTACTCAAGAGTCTTTTAAATGAGATGCTGAGAAGTGACTTTAGAACCCCTGTTGCAGGATGCAGGATGCAGGTCAGGCAGTTTCCACACCATGGACCCAAATGGACAGCACAAAGCTACGGTAGGTGAAGGATTATGCATGGGGTGAAATGGTAAATCTGGTATTACCAATACACCTTCCCAAGTGCACTGAACCAAAAGATAGACGGATGATAGATTTCAAAAATGAAAAATGCAAGGTAAGCTGGCATTCCACAAAGCCAAAAATGCTTGCCTCTGGCAACATATTTATTTAGAAGAATGCCTCCGAGTCACATAGACGAGAATAGAAACTGGGGGGGGGGGTGGAGTTTTGAGAGGATGCCCATCTGCCAAGCAAAAGGACAAAGGTAAGGTGAAGTGACATATAAAATCCTGCAGAGTGTCAGGATGTATTTGTAGACTATTTCCTGGTAAATGGATGTTTTGGGACTGACTACAACCTTCTACAGCAATCATTGAGTCCCATCTTTGAGAGATTTTTGAGAGTTCCACAACATGCCTGCAGTAAGGGCTTAATAATAATACTTAATTGGGACACCCAGGAGAAAGGATGTCTCTTTGCCATCTACCTACAGCAAAAAGATCATTTTTCTTCCATTTCTTTCAGTTTCCAGTGTACAGTATCTTGTCAAGTCTCTAACTTCCAGGGTCTATGTATGTCCTCAGCTAACAGTTAGTAGTATGTTGCATGTTTAGATGTCTCTAATTTCCAGGAACAATTTGTGTGCTCACCTAACAGTTAGTATGTTGCATGTTTAAATGTCTCTAACATCCAGGATCTGTGTATGTCCTCACCTAAAGTTAGTATGTTGCATGTATACACCATTTTCCCCCCATCAAATTTTGGACATGGCTTGAAGTTCTATGCTTCAGCTGTTAGATTTTGCTCATCATTTTAAGGTATGAAATTAGGTTTTATTATTTGAACTACCGTATTTTTCGGAGTATAAGACGCACCTTTTTACTCTCAAAAAGAGGGTGAAAACTTGGGTGTGTCTTATACACCGAATGCAGCCCCACCCAGCCACCCCCACCCTTTGGCCTCTGCCTGCCAGCAATTTACCTCTTTGCAGCAAACAGGGCAAAGCACAAGAAGAGCACAAGAAGAGATAAACTGCCTCCCGATCTACAGCTGACAGGCTTGCAAGCCAGGTGGTAAAATGAAACTAACTACGGTGGCTGTAATGTGACAAATTGCTGGGAGATAAACTGCTGGCAATATTAGATTGCTGAAATTGAAAAGAGGCAAGCTATAGCTGCTATGGCTCAGAGCTAGAGCTCTTGCCTCACAATCAGGAGGTTGTGAGTTCTATCCTAGGTAGAGGCAGATTCTGTTAATATGTTATTTTGTTAAATGTTTGTAGAGTGTTCAAATTATTAGACTTATTTTTAAAAGACTGCTTTATTATTGTTCTAGACAATTAACAAAATGAAGAAGCTTTTTAAAATAAATGCTTGCTCTGAAGAGGCCCAGTGCTACTGTATCTTCTTTTAAATAGCAGAGAATACTTCCAGAAAGCCACATCAATTTTAAAGATCTGTAAAAGTATAATCTGAAATGTCCTGTTTTAGTATTAAGTATTAGTATTAAGTATTAGTATTAAAAGAAGGCAGCTGAGAAACCCTGACTTAGTCATGTTTGGAGTAGATCTATTTAAATAATTGGGAGGAGTTAGTGTGATTACATTTAAGAAAACTTTCTGGGATTAATATACTGCCATAAATGTACATTTCTCCAATTCTTTGCCATTTCTATGGGTCAGGTACACATGCACAGAAATACACAGCAAACAGTGTATATTATCTGTACTGTTTGCTGTTTGCTGTTTGGCAAATTGCTGGGAGGCAGAGGCCTTTTTTCCTTGTTTTCCTCCCCCAAAAGTAAAGTGCGTCTTATACTCCGGTGCGTCTTATACTCCGAAAAATACGGTAATTAGACTGCAGGACTGCTTTTAAAGGAATTAATACATTTGCATGTCCAATTCATTTCATGATATATAATTTTTGTGTTATTTTGAATTTATTTAGCAAAAAATATAATGCATATAAATCCATAGCTAAATAATTGTTATCATGGACTTTGGTACGTTAGTAATGATTTTACATACATAGTGAGATATCCACAATTGTTTTATGACCAAGGTGATCCTACAACTGTTTTGAGAGTATTAGCATCCTACAAGCATTGGTTCTCCTCTTTCTCTCTTTTGACTTTTCTTTACCCATGGTGAAGCACCAAGTCCAGCGAGTAGCATAATCTATCACTGGCTAAAGAAGCTATGAAAAGCTTTCAGGTACAGCCATCTGATGGATTCCTCTGATACATCCAATTGCTCTTCCAAATGAATCTATTTCAAGAAAAGGTAATGCATTGGTTGCATTGGTTCTGTTGGAGGAGAAACCACTCCACAGATAGAATGAGCCTTTCTGCTTCAGCCTTGCAAAACAAACATAAGCCACTATTATTCATCCAGCATATGCCAGACATTTAATAATCTTTGCTTGACACACACATACAGAGATACACACGTTCTGCCTTTTGGCATATGTTTTGCTAGAACTGAAATGAAATACACCACCAAGCAACAATATCCCCCACTCCTATGAGAAAATCTATTTTCAGATCCTCAAATGTTTCTCATATTCAATCCTACATCAATGTGGAAGTATTTTGAAGGGTCACAGCACAGTGGCAGCACATGTGCTTTGAATGCAAAATCTCCATCAGTTAGTTGCCTGTATTTTTAAGGAGACTGAGGAAAAAAATCATTGTGAAAACAGCTGCATGATTAACCAGGGAGTGTAACAGGGTCTTTATGCTTTGGGGAATTATTTGCAAGATTGCCAACGACTAATGACACATAAACAGGAGAAGGACAACCTATTTTCTTTTTCTAAACTTTATTTTTTCCTAAACTTTATATTCCTGATATCCTTTATTTTTGACACACTCTTATTTCTCTTTCTTTCACTCCCACTGAAGAAAGTGGATTGCATTTTCCATAAAACTGGTTTGCAGAAGAAAAGGTATTGAAATTAGGCTGATGGCTGCAGTTTGCTCATACCATTGGGTTTCGAGGGGAAAAAAATGACCTGGCTTTCTTTCAAAAAGCTTGCTGTCTTCCTAAAAGAATTGGCACTGAATTCCTACAATTCCCACGGGAAGTTGCAGAAACACCCTCACCTGTGCTGCTGGAAATGTTGACGTCAATGCTGATATCTGAGATGCCACCACCTTTCAGAGCTGCTACACATGTGTACGTCCCAAAATCCGTGAATTTTAAATCAATGATGTCCAAATTGGTGGTTCCTGGAGAGACATCAGGATCTGTTTGAGTAATCACCATCCTTTCAGAGCTGCGCAGCGGTCGGCCATTTTTAAACCAACTGAACATGAGCTCTTCAGAGGGAATCGCTTCCACTTGACAAGAGATCTTGACCTCTCTTCCTATCTGAATGTTGTCGTCTTTATGATATGGGTCAGGTGTGATCCAGAACCGTCCTTTCTTCAAGGCTAAAATGGGGTAAGCAGAATATGAATGAGTTTGATGCTATGACACTGGCCTATTTGCACACAGATGAAAGGTCATGACCAGTTTGGTGAGATAACTGGTTTTGAATATAATAATCACTTCTGCAAACGAATCATGCTTTGAAGTCTACGCTTCTTCTTCCTGCAAAATACATTACGCTTTAGATCCAGCTACAGCTAGATTATAAGAATAAATCTAAAATATGGATATTACAATAGAACTATTTCAAAAGAAATGCAGTAGAAAACAATCCAAATAAAGCTGTAACAAATCTGCCGTGCTTCCCAGAGAGAGCACCCTCTCCATACAAGCAACATGAACAGTCAATCAATTCCAAAATCCATCTGAAATGTAATAATTTACATTTTCTTTCTGAAAATAGCAAAGTAGGCACAGTTGAATTCAACAGCTGTGGATAGGGATAAAAAACTAAGATCTTCTTTTGGATTCGCACCTGATACATTTCCCACAGAGGGAAACATGACACAGTCCTTCTAGGTTAAACAACAGAAGGATAATTTAATTTAATTTAATTTAATTTACTTTCTTAATTTAGGCACTGTCCAAATCTGAACTGTCTTTGGATGGGCACAATAACAAAATCAAGCAAAACAGCAAATACAATACAATATTTTTTGACCTATGTGTGAGTTGGGAGGCTATAAGAATTTGTTTAATAATTATAAGAAAAGAATGAAGAAGAAAAACTGATAGCCCATGACTAATTACTGTACACACACACACACACACACACACACACACACACACACACACACACACACACACAATTTGACAGGAGTCACAACTTCCCTACTCCAAGGCCTGAGAGAACAACCAAGACTTTAAGACTTTCTGGAATGCCCCTGGGGCCAAGGAGTAGGGAATCACATGGATATTAGGGGGAATCTCATTTCAGAAGGCAGTCATCACAAAGTAGAAAGTATGCTTCTTGAGTCTGGAAAGATAACATTGTGTAATTGAAGGTACCCAGAGTGTGACAATCCTGTCATCTTGTACCAGCTGGAAGGACACCACGAGATATAGGCAGTCCCTCAGATAACCAACCACTCCACAATGGAGGGTTTTTTTTTCTTAGAGAGTAAGGAAGATAACCTTGATGAAAATATGCAGGAACCATTACCTGGGCAAAAGTGGATGAAGCATATCTTAAGCAGCAAATATTCATAAGCTGCTCAGACAGACACCTCCCTAATTCACAACAGCATAAGGAGGAGCATAGCACAGACTTGCAATATTTTGTTATCATAGACTAGGGGTTGGCAACCTTAAACACTCAAAGAGCCACAAAGGTTCTAACCGGAAGCCCCCCATTCAATTCTGGAGCCGACCAGAAGTCTGGTTCCCCCACTATAGTCTCCTAGCACGATGTCCTTTTTCCTCTGCTGATCGGAAGTCCAGTTCCCCCACCATAGAGTCTCCTAGCGTGACGTCCTTTTCCCCCTGACAACTGGAAGTCCGGTTCCCCCCACCATAGAGTCTCCTAGTGCAGCATCCTTTTTCCTCTATCTGTCCTAACTAAAAGCCCTATCAATTTGGAGCCGACTGGCAACAGGGAGCTGCAGCAGAGGGATGAAAGAGCCACATGCAGCTCCAGAGCCGTGGGTTGCCGACCCCTGTCATAGCCAATCTCAATAAATAGCAATAGCATTTACACTTATATACCACTTCACATTGCTTTACAGCCCTCTCTAAGTGGTTTATAGTGTCAGCATATTGCCCCCAATAATCTGGGTCCTCATTTTACCAACCTCAAGAGGATGGAAGGTTGAGTCAACCTTGAGCTTGTGGGAGCCAGCAGTCAGCAGAAGTAGCCGACAGTACTGCATTCTAACCACTGTGCAAGTCTCTTTTATGAATGGATTTCCTGCTCTGCTCTACTTATTGGGGCTAACAGCTATACAGGTCATAACCAGCACCTTGAATTACACTCAAAAGCATTCTGTTAACCAATGCAGCTCATGAAGCAGAGCTATCATGACAGCATACTGTCTATGTCATTGAATTCTGGGTCAACTGAAGTCTCTCTCTCTCTCTCTCTCTCTCTCTCTCTCTCTCTCTCTCTCTCTCTCTCTCTCTCTCTCTCTCTCTCTTATAAAAAGTCTAAAAACCTAGTTTATTTTTTGTCTTACAGAAAAAATTCTTTCAAAGTATTAAGTTTTAATAGTTCATAACAATATAGCACTAGCAATAGCAATAGCACTTAGACTTATATACTGCTTCATAGAGCTTTACAGCCCTCTGTAAGCAATTTACAGAGACAGCATATTGCCCCCAACAATCTGATGACCTCACATTACCTTTATTTCCCTCTCTGGAAGAAATGGCTTAAAATAAAATAAAAATACAACATTGTGTGTGTGTGTGTGTGTTTATATGTGTGTAAATAATTAAACAGTATGAACTAATAACGCTAGGCAGACACACTGGGCTTTATAGATGTTATTTGCACACAATCTTTGTGCCAGCAGCAGTATTTACATAATTTCGGGCTGTACATGTCCCTCACATCTTGCCTCACATTGGAAAATACCCATGAGGAGGAAGACCCTGGCTAGGCAGTTTGTTAAGTAAAGGTTCATGAAAAATGCAAGCTCCAGATGACAAACACTGAAATGCAAAATTTACCACTGTTGCCATGCACTCCACAGCCTGTCAGACTCTAAGACATTGTATTGGTTTGAATGCTTCCCTCCTGGTATTTCCTTGGAGGAGAAGACCTAGATAAAAATAGGACGTGGCTAAATGTTTGTCTGCCTTGTGCAGTAAGCTGAAATGTTCCCAGCCAATATTGTCACTACAAACAGTAAGGCTAGAGATCAGCTCTTCATTTTGGGTAGAACATCATTCGGAAGATAATCATGGATATTTTACACATTTCCTGACAGCTCAGCAGTGAACACTGGGACAAATCCTTTGAGAGGCATCACAGTTCTCACCCAGAGGTACAATCCTCCATCTCTTAATAAGAAAACAGAAATTTCACATTTTTACTCAATGCGTTGGTAACATGGGTAACATCTGTAATCTGTCAAGAGCTTGAGCAATAGTAAGCAAATATTTAGATAATGATTGATTGAAAAATCAGCAATATAAATATGGTCTCCAATTACTGTCCCCCACAGAAGGGGACCCATCAAATGTTAATCATATACCAAAAACCAAGTAAACAAGTTCCCCAACTTTTAGCAGATATTTTAGCAGAGATACCCCCATTTGCAGAATTAGAGGGACATACTGATTTAAGACCGGGGGTTAAGATTTTATTACCCTTCAGGTATTTATGGACTGCAACTTCTCAGGCACATGAAAATAAATAATCCACAATTCCAAGGGCTGAATCGATTCAGGTTTCACCCTTCCTGCTTTTGAGCTCCAGCCTGCATTTTCAAAAGCAAATTTTAAGTGTTTTTTTTTCTTAATGGGGAGATACAGTAGATCTAGCTATGCAGGCAGAACAAGCAGCCTTGTTGAAAACTCAGATTCTATCTATGGCATTTCAGGCAATGTGGTTAGGAAGGGGGAAAATAAATAAATAAAGGTGTCTGCAGGATCGGAAGCTTTCAAATGTCAAGAACAGCAGTCTGCTATTACAATGAATCTGCATGCAATGTCATCATCTTCTTTTAATGACCCCATAATCCCTTGTGGGGTGGAGTCTGGGCAACTGAATGGAGCTGAGTGTTTACTGGCCGGATGCCCTTCCTGTCGCCAATGTGGAGTTATATTCAGCAGATATATTGTTGTGGCCTGCCAGCAGCCCGTGCAGCTGGTAGCTGATTCCGGCAGCGGAGAAGCTGATGTGGTGATGCGCCAGCTGCCTGTGCAGCTGGCACCTGAGTCAGACAGTGAGAAGGCTGGAGAGGACTCGGTGCCAGAGGCAGAGATTCAGCCAGGGCCTTCAGAACCTCCAGAAGCTCCCATCAGTGACGAGGAAGAAGAGGAGCCTATTATCAATGCACAGGCACACAGAGTTGCCAAAAGGCAGGAATGGTTCCTCAGGAGGAGGTCTCCTCGGGAGTAAGGCTTGGGGCTAATTGGTCACTCCCCTAGCCTATTTAAGGGATGACGATGAAGGAAGCAATTTGCAGGAAACAACGTTCGTTCATATTCCTTCGTTTCTTGACTCTGATCCGCTCTTGTTCTCTCTCTTGGCATTTTCCCTGCAAAGTGCTTCTGGGCATTTTGCCAACCACCGTAAGCTTGTTGATATCTACAAGTCTGTTTACTCAGCCTTGAGTTATTATTTCATAGACTCGTGCTGGCTGTTAATGAAGTTGAATTAACAGCCGGTGTTCAGAAAAGACTGCTTTAAACTGTATTTGTGTTTGACGACTACTAAGAAAGCTCATTAGTAGTCCTTAATTAGTAAAGCAAGATTTGTACAGACTTTGTGTGTGCTGTGTTCTTTGTGGTCCATAGCTGGTACAGAACATATATTCTCAACATGCCCAGAGAAAGAAATATCTGCCTCTACCTGGGATTGAACTCACAGCCTTCTGATTGTGAAGCGAGAGCTCCACCTCTAGGCCACAGCGCCACTCATCTGCATGCGATGTCATGACCTGCACATAAGAGGGCAGAGCTTGGATTGCAGTGAAGCAATGCTGCTTTTGCCATTCGCCTTGTCTACAGGGAAAACCCCTCTGTCTACTTGACATCTAGCTGTTGGAGTAAACATCTCCCTTGATGTCCAGCAGGCTGCCAGTCCCACCTGGCTTTTCTCTCTCTCTCTCTCTCTAAAATCAAAGCAAGCATGTTTCAAAGCAAAATGCCAGCCTCGAGCATTATTTTTATTTCCAAGAATGCTCTCTTCCACTGGGCCCTTCGCAGAAAAAAAAAGCATTCTTTGAAAATAATATTGGAGGTTGGTTACTTAATTATATATTTTTAAAAGACAATGTTATGTGAGAGGTGATAGATAGCATCTTTGGAAGGCTTGCTTCTCTAGGCTCCAAATATGCTCAACCTCCTTAAAAGCTTGTCAGTCCATGCATTAAAAAAAATCTGTACTAATGGATGGAAACAATATAATTATGAGATGATTAATGTGTCATTAAGCAATTTTGAATTCCTAGTAACCACACAGATTGATTTCCTCTGCTGCTTACTTGGTCTTTCAGATCTTCCAATCGAACACTCATTACCACTGTAACTGGTAATGCCATCTTGCCACTGGTCATCCTCTTCTTCTCTTACTTTCTACCTTTCCCAGCATTAGACCCTTCTCCAGAGAGCTAGGTCTTTGCACAACGTGTGGCATAATTTGAGCCTGCTCCTTTTATGCCTTGGGTGAGAACCTTGTTCTATTTCTTTGTTTTCTTGGTTGTGTGTAAAAGTCTCCTGAGAATATAATTCCTATCCATTCCTATCCTACTTGAAGTCTGTAGAGAGTCTCAGTCATCCAGGTCATGGTTGTCCCAAATGTGCCTTTTCAGGAGGCAACTGGACTTTCTTGTTTTTTCTTTTGAAGACGTGTTGCTTCTCATCCAAGAAGCTTCAGAACTGAGGAAGCTTCTTGGATGAGAGGAGAAACATCTTCAAAGAAAAAACAAGAAAGTCCAGTTGCCTCCTGAAAGGGCACGTTTGGGAGGTCCTATCCTGCTTCTTCAAAGTACAATTCTGAGATAACACTGTTACAAATTTCTCCATTTATAACTCATTCCTTTTTCTTTCAGACACACCACTGAGGCATACATGAACCTCCTTTCTCCTTTCCATGCCTCGGCATCTTTTTGTTGACCTGTTGCATTACTTGGTCAAATATGACTTGCTGTCTTGCAGTTAAATGTTAAATTTTTGACCTTTGGTTGTTGCCTTCTGGTTTGGATCTGATCTTGATAAATTGTTTCTTTGTGACCTCCTCTCACAAAGAAACAATTTATCAAGATCAGATCCAAACCAGAAGGTATTCTGGTAATTCTTATCTCTGGTAACTAGTTTCCAGATCCGATCTGGTGGCTTCCTTTGTTTTTCAACCTGTTCTGCATGTCCACATTTTTCCATGAGTTCAAATTCGGTTTATCTATATCTCTCAACAGGAGTTCCTGCTCTTTGGATTTTATTCGGGTCCCTCAAAAACACAACATGGTGTAGCTACATCAAAAGCTTCATTGCAAGCTAGAATGAAACCACATACATGTTGCCCCTGATATGTGGAGATCTTACACCACAGCAGTTCAAAGCAGTTCAAAGCCTTTGCTTCTTGTCCTGCCTGAAAAATGGCTTTTCACCATGCATTTCATGGCCTTAATGCCATGTGATCATTGATTGTCGACATGATTGACGTTAGTCTTCTGAGAACCACTGATTGTAAACTTCTCTCTCACAGATGGTGGAGAAGGAGAGACACCATACAAAGGATAGGGAGGGGAAAAATCTGATTCTACTCCATTGGCATGGGTGCTGCTCAGTGGTGAAATCCAAATTTTTTACTACCGGTTCTGTGGGCGTGGCGTGGCTTGGTGGGCATAGCGTGGTGAGCGTGGCAGAGGAAGGATACTGCAAAATCTCCATTCCCACCTCACTCCAGGAGGACACTGCAAAATCTTCATTCCCACCTGACTTTGGGGCCAGCCAGAGGTTGTATTTTCCAGTTCTCTGAACTACTCAAAATTTCCACTACCAGTTCTCCAGAACCTGTCAAAACCTGCTGGATTTCACTCCTGGTGCTGCTATACTGGGATCTTTATTAGAGCTGAAGGCTTGTAGTTCATTATACTTTTATAGATCAGTATAACCCTACAGTATGTAACAAGAAAAACCAACCAGGTAATATTCACTGGGAATGGAATTTTCTTGAAGGACATCTTATTTACCATAAAGCCAATTATAATCTGAAAAGGTTCCATTCATATGAATGAAAACTTACTTAAAGGAAGGAACTGACAGATGTCCCTCCATGCATATAGAGAGTCCTTTTCTGATGAATTGTGGATAACATCTGGGGTGCGTGCAATGTATAATGGTGTTGTGGACAGGCAGAGCTAGTGGGCGCAAGTACAATCTTATACATTCAGTGAATGAATAGAGATGGGCATTTTCACACTGAGGCTTATTGAGGCTCTGAATAAGAATTTAAGAGAAATTTCCATGTTCAGAGACAGTAGATCTGGGAATACCAGATGTCAGGAATGATAGACAGTGATAGCTATTAGTTTTATGCCTGGCTTCTAAGCATTTGGCTTGTTGATGCTGCAAGCAGCATGCTAGACTTACCAAAGCTTAGTCACAGATACATTGGGGTCATTTCTACATGCTTATCTATTGATATACTCTTTTTGGGGCCTGAGGCTTTCAACTGGATGTATGCAGATTTAAAGGCTGAATACCAGCAAGCTTCAGCTAAATATAAGCTTCAGGTAAATATATAGCCACACAAGAAACACACACATTCATTTCAAATGTGCATTCACCATTTTTCCTGCCCTGCATGGTTTACAGTAACTACTTACAGTCACTTACGCCCTTGTTACCTCATGTCTTGACTATTGCAACGCACTCTACATGGGGCTACCCTTGAAGAATGTTCGGAGACTGCAGCTAGTGCAGAATGCGGTGGCGCGTGTGGTGATGGGTGTCCCTATATACACCCATGTGACACCCATCCTTCGCGAACTGCACTGGCTGCCTATAGGTCTCTGAGCGCAATTCAAGGTGTTGGTGATTACCTTTAAAGTCCTACATGGCTTAGGACCAGTTTACCTCCGAGACCGCCTTCTTCAACATACCTCCCTAAGACCGATTAGAGCCCACAGAGTTGGTCTGTTGGTGGTCCCGTCAGCCAGACAATGTCGGCTGGCGGCCCACGAACGAGGGCCTTCTCTGTGGCAGCACCGGCTCTCTGGAATACACTACCACCACCACCCCGAGATCCGCATTATTCCCACCCTGCCAGCCTTCAGAAAAGCAGTAAAAACATGGCTTTGTTGACAGGCCTGGGGCCAATGATTATAATACAACACTGATCACTCTTGGCCTCATGAATGATTTATTGTATGGGTTTTTAAATTGTGGTTTTTAATGTTTTTAAATGTTTTAATATCTATTGTTTTTAATGCTTTTTATATTTGTTGTTGCATGTGAATTTTTACTGTTGTGGGCGGCATACAAATGCAACCAATAAATAAATAAATAAATAAATAAACTAAGATCTTATTAAGATCTTTTCTGTGGTGTATTTCTGATTTCTGATTGGACTTAGCACTCACCTGATTTCTGATTGGACTTAGCAACTTATTGGAGAAAAAAAACCCCATCATTAAACTATCAGAACTCTCTGATTAAATGTAACATTTGGACATCCACATTGCATAAAGGAAGCAATCAAATACAAAGGCTGATCCATGTTTTATTTTAAACAATAAATAATAGCAGCCCACAGTAAATGACATCTGACGGGCTAGCATAGCAGTTCTCATTGTTATTCCCATTTCCATTAGTTCAAAGGATCCTAGTAAAAGCAGGGCCTATTAGCACCATGGAAACAAAGCCATTCTCATGTGGCATTAGCTTAGCATTTCCTAGTATAAAGCACCACCCAGCACAGCAACTGAATAGCTGGGAAAGTTGAATATTCCCCTACAACTAAGGAGGAGTGACAAGAAATTATTCATGCTTTTCTTTAGTCAAGCATCGGGGACTTCAGGGTAGCTATCACAAAGCAGAGAGAACTCTGGAGACCTCTGGTTTCTATTTAATAATCTATTTCCATAATGTACAGGCACCACAGGTATTGCAAAGGCATAGCAGCATGCGTCAGTTCAGACCTTCAGAAATTACAGTCATTTCTGAGCGGAACACCAATTCTAAACACAATCCCAAACAGCGCTCTTAAAAGACAAACATTGTAGACAAGTTCAATGCCAGTGGAGTAACATGTAGGAACAATTCTGAAACATGAAGGTTTTGATTCAAGATCTCAGCTTGGATGAAAAGTTATCAGGCTAGATTTAAGGAAGTCACAATTTTGGAGTGCAAGAGAGGAGACAGCATTAGCATTAGCAATAACACTTAAGACTTATATACGATTTCAGAGTGCTTTACAGCATTCTCTGAGAGGTTTACAGAGTCAGCATATTGCCCCCAACAATCTGGGTCCTCATTTTACTAACCTCGGAAGGATGTGAATTAAGAGTTGTTAATCTAATTTTGCGTAGCTTCTTCTCTGTCAATATTACACTGCTAACCAGAGCATACAAAACATTTGTTAGACCAATTCTGGAATACAGCTCACCTGTCTGGAACCCGCACTGCATATCTGACATTAATACAATCGAGAGAATCCAGAAATATTTCACTAGAAGAGTCCTCCACTCCTCTGCTTGCAATAGAATACCTTATTCCACCAGACTTGAAATATTGGGATTAGACAATTTATAACTATGTCGCCTCCGATCTGATCTAAATGTAGTTCATAAAATCATATATCAAAAAGTCTTTCCTGTCAATGATTACTTCAGCTTCAACTGCAACAATACACGAGCACATAATAGATTCAAACTTAATGTAAACCATTCCAAACTCAACTGCAGAAAATATGACTTCAGCAACAGAGTGATCAATGTCTGGAATGCATTACCTGACTCTGTGGTTTCTTCCCCAAACCCCAAAAACTTTAACCTTAGACTGTCTACAGTAGACCTCTCCCCATTTCTAAGAGGTCTGTAAGGGGCGTGCATAAGTGTACCACTGTGCCTACCGTCCCTGTCCTACTGTCCTATTGTCCTCTTTTATCAGAACTTTTTACTTATGTTATGTTTATACAAACAACTATTATCCTATACATGTTTGACAAATAAATAAAAATAAATGTGAGGCTGAGTTCTACTTTGAGTCAGTGAGGAACGAACTCCTGGCAGTCAGAAGAATTAGCCTGCAATACTGTATTCTAACCACTGCACCACCATTCTTGGAGATGGGGAACATTACAACAGATGGGAGACTTTATGATAATGGAGATTACACTATCATTAAACTGTAGATTGCTGTAGATGTAGGAAAGAAAGGTTCAGTTGTCTTTTCCAACCTTGCCCCCTCTAGATGTTTGGATTAAAATTCTGAGAATGTTCAGTCAGGTCATCTGGAAGTTGCCAGATTGCAAAGTAGGCTGACTTGAATCTGCAACTGTAATGTGATGATCAAAGGAAAGGCCACTTTGTGTTTCTACAATAGATAAGAAACTTATACTTTCTTCAGGTGAGATTCTCCTAATTTTCTGATTTTATGAGAAAAGATTAAAGGTGAGCAGACCAGCACAGGTTTTCTTCCTCTACCTAGTCACTGAGGGAGGGGATCTTTGTTCAGTCAGACAACATTGCCTATTGATCTATAAAATTCAAAATCCAGAATCTGGAAGTTCAGGCAATGTTTGGTTTGGTTTTAAAAAGTACAAGTTGCTTTTAGTTTAACGTTCTGAAGCCCAGTTGCCTTACAATAGCTCTGTGTCTTGGCAAAATTGAAATTTCTCCTTCAGCATTTTTTGGAACAGCTATTCAACAACACAATTAATCCTGATGGGTGCATATTTTCTTCAGAGTCAAAGGACATGTCCTTAAAAATAGAACTGTGAGAAGATTCAATCTGGAAATTTCACTGAAAGGCAAATCAATCAAATCTCCAAATTAAATTAATCAACTCAATTTGAACTGACAGATTGATTACTTTTGTACATACAGGGAAGCAATTTGTTTTCTGAACAATGGAATTGCACAAATCTGAAGATTTGATATTCCAAATAACATTGTTTTGATGTTCCAAATAAAAATAATGTTTCAAATTGAAACAATGCTTGTAGTTGACTGCGTATATTATTTGCTTACTGTAGTGTTCTCTACAGTTTTTGTATTTGGTTTTTTTATGTTGTGTTTATTTTTGTTGTGTGTATTTAATTGTTATGTTTTTAAAGGAAAATTCAATAAATATTATTCTTAAAAAAAGAAACAATGTGATATTTCATATTGAATTGATATTGCAAATCCAATTTAAATTGATTTGTACACTTTATGGAATACCTTATTCTAAGGAGCAACTGTGGAAGAAGGTTACATTCCCATTATGAACTTGTAGGATGCACATGGCTAGCTGTGTTGCGACACAAATTCTGGACGGTAGATTTTTGGCCTGATCCAGCTGGATTTTGGGCCTGATCCTCTTCTGTTCTTAAGACTATGTTAGTTTGGTACTAGCTTTTCTGACTTTTAACACCCATCTGTCAGGTGCAAATAACCAGTCCAAATTGAAGGTCCAATTAAACTGATTTATTGCTAAACGCCCTGTGCACAGGAATATTCTCAACTAACAGTTATCACCTGTTTGGAGTAAGATAAGGATCAATGGAAATCAAAGTGGGGGGGGGGAGGTTGGACTTTAACAGATAACAGATTAACAGAGTTGGAAGGGACCTTGCAGGTCATCTAGTCCAACCCGCTGCCCAAGCAGGAGACCCTACATCTGCCTCTACTTAGGATAAAACTCACAACCTCTTGATTGTGAGGCAAGAGCTCCACCGCTAGGCCACAATAGGTTAATCCCTCTTTTAACTCTGTCCCCCACAAGTTCTGCCACTCCTCCTCCTATATTATCCAAGATATGATATGGAAACGTTCTCAGCTGAACCCTTTAATCTGAAGATATCAGGAATTGAAATATGGCGACTTTTATATGCTGAACACATCCCTCTGAATTGTCCAGATTCATTACTTAGACTCCAAATCTTTATTAGGTGCTAAAACAATGCACATTTAAACATGGAACCCTACAAAGGGAATATGCTTAAACCAGGGCATCACAATTCATTTATTCGCTAATGCCTTTAAATCATCTTTCCTTGTAGATAGCAGGAGTTTTCCTACTCTGCTCTTTGTGAAGCCTTGTTCACTCTTCAACTTTAATCAATTCATAACTTTCAAAAACTGTCAGAACAATTAAGTGGTGAGCCATTATCCTACCAGGACATCTCCAAACTTTTAAATATCAAATAATTACTTGGCACTTTATAAGACCAGATGCATTGACATTTTCAATTTAAATGCAAATACTGTTGAAGGATTTACACAGGTTGGTACCTCTAATTTTTATAAATGATTATTTGGAAATAAATAGATAACTGGGAAAAAAAGAAAAAGGAGGACCAAGGGTGGGGGGGAAAGCAAGATAACTCAATCTTTTTTTTTTAAAGTGTAGTATTGTAGCACTTTCTTTTTATCTAGGATTAAGTTGATTAGCTGCAATTTATTTTGCAGAATTTCTGCAGGGTTGAGAGAGAGAGAGATCACAGAAATAACTTCTTTCTCGAGTCGGTTCACTGGATTTTCACCACAAGAAACATCTATGCCAGGATACGGCCACATTCTTTAGTAATAAAATACTGGAAAAGGTTAGACCTAGCAGGGGATGAGCAATATGATACTACATATAGAATAACTAATTTTTCCTCACAAAGTAACAACCAACTGCCATATACTGCTAGTCCTTGACTTTTGCCCACAATTGTGAGTGGAATTTTGGATGTGAGGGTCTTGTCAAGGCAGTCATATGACCAGACTTCATTTTATAACTGTTTTTATGATGTCATTAAGCAAATCACAGTTGGAAGTCTGAATCACGTGATAGAAACCAATTCTCGCGAATGCCGAGATTTTTGCTGAAAATGGCAAAAAAAAAAAAAGCCAGAAATCAGCAGAAAAAAAACATCAGAAATCATGGTCATGTGACCGTGGGATGCTGCAACCAGTTACAAATGTGAGCCGACTGAAATGTGTCATGAGTGCACCGGAGCCAGTGGAACACTGCCGGTGGCGCAGTAGTTAAAAGCAGCACTGCAACCTACTCAGCTGACAGCTAGTTCAGCAGTTCAGCTGTTCAAATCTCACCGGCTCAAGGTTGACTCAGCCTTCCATCCTTCTGAGGTCGGTAAAATGAGGACCCAGATTGTTGGGGGCAATATGCTGAACTCTGTAAACTGCTTAGAGAGGGCTGTAAAGCACTATGAAGCGGTATATAAGTCTAAGTGCTATTGGTATTGCTATTGCTAACATTTAATGATGGCCAGAAGTGCTTTACAGGCTCTAAATCACCTTTTCTGAAGGCATTATCTAGCACCAGGAGACCCAGGCAGTTCAAATGGGTATGAAGATTCATTGCAAGCTTAAACTTTCTACAGCAATCTGAACTACCAACAGCCAAAGGAAATAGGCAAAAGGCAGTAGATAAGAGTAGAAGGAATTCAAAGTGGGCTGGACTTCGATCTCTTGTGGCTGCAATGGGACTCATGACTGATGACGTGTCTGACCCCTCCCTCAGGCTCAGCCCTGGAAATCTCCTACAGGCGTTGTAACTGTGAATGGTCATTAAATAACTAGTCATAAGGCGAGGAGTACTTGTAACTCAAGCTGAATAGTAACAGAGCAAATCAGAAGAGTCTTAGGAAACTAATATTTTCAGCAACTGTATTTCAGACTTCCAGAAAGAACTCTGATATATTTCCTGTCCTCTTGAATGAAATAATTTAGATAATTGTAGACCACTATAATTACCTCCCCTTGGATGGTTTTTTTACATGATAAACATTATTATTATTATTATTATTATTATTATTATTATTATTATTATTATTATTATTATTATCATCATCATCATCATCATCATCATCATCATCATCATCATCATCATCATCATCATCATCATCATCATCATCATTATTATTATTATTATTATTATTATTATTATTATTATTATTATTATTATTATTATTATTATTATTATTATTATTATTATTATTATTATTATATGTTTTTCTCATAGGGGTAATTCCCAGATCCCCTTATTATCATCACAATAACCCTCTTAACTTGTTTTAGCTTTTCCATCTACATTTTAGAATAGAATAGAATAACAGAGTTGGAAGGGACCTTGGAGGTCTTCTAGTCCAACCCCCTGCTTAGGCAGGAAACCCTACACCACTTCAGACAAATGGTTATCCAACATCTTCTTAAAAACTTCCAGTGTTGGAGCATTCACAACTTCTGGAGGCAAGTTGTTCCACTGATTAATTGTTCTAACTGTCAGGAAATTTCTCCTTAGTTCTAAGTTGCTTCTCTCCTTGATTAGTTTCCACCCATTGCTTCTTGTTCTACCCTCAGGTTTAAATGAAATGTTTAGGAGACAGTAGTTTAAATACAGTCTCATCAAACAATGGAATTAACATCTTTCATGATCTGGCTACAATGATTATCTTTTGACACTCAACATTGTATTAGCTCCTGCGTCAATTATTTCCTCATGTTCAACTGGTAGACTCCCAGATTCTTCTCATCAAGCCCAGTTTCATCATTTCTGTACCTATACTTTGGGTTTTTTCCAACTTTAATAAAGGATTTTACATTTAACACACCTAAATAATGTTCTGATGGATTAGGTCCAGTGTTTAAAACTGTGAAAAAGATGTAGATGTAGATGTAGATGTAGCCAAAGCTGCAATAAATGTCTGTTATACCAATCTTGGAACTAATTCTAGACATTTTCTATGAAGTAGAATGCCGTACAGAACACATAAACTGAAACAAGAATGTATTGGAATGGTGAGAGAAGCGACCTCTCAGCTAAATTTTGTGGGACAAATTGGGAATGATACATGTCTTTGTGGTTTCCCCCTCCTTCAGTGGAGAGTATGAAATGATCATTATGAAGCACTGGAATGGAAGAAGGGATTTTGATCATTAATAACGTAAATTGCAAATTAGCCTGAAATATTTCACTCTGGCTTTAAGGAAGACTTATTGCATAGTAAACCCATTAAAACACTGGAAGCTTATCTCTGGAAACAGACTCTGTTTCTTTCACAAATTCTGTTTCCTTTGATTCTTCGGCAAAATGTGATTGAATTGGGGAAGAGACATTAATTTATTTAAATAAGTACTCATTTGTTTCTCATCAGACCTACTCTTCAGATGCCAATGGTAATAACTATGTCAATACATTTGGACATGATAGTTAGCAAATCAATGACCAAGGACAAAGGCCAGTAAACCTTTTACTCCATTGGGTGATGCCAGCTACTGTTTGAGGCTTGGCATCTGAGGCACCTTCCTTTCCTCTGGCAATATCATGCAGAAGAAGACTGCTGTACAAGCTTCCATTTTCCAAACCAGTTTCAAAACACAACTGGACTTTCTTTGTTTTCCTTTGAAGATGTGTCACTTCTCATCCAAGAAGCTTCTTATGTGTACACTCCTGACCCCAATCAATACTATAGAATAGAATAGAATAGAATAGAATAGAATAGAATAGAATAGAATAGAATAGAATAGAATAGAATAGAATAGAATAGAATACTTTATTGTCACTTTGGATGTACACTAATTGGCATACAGCTCTCAAAGGATCTCCACCTCTAATATAAACATAAACATAAAAATGACAAAATAGATAGATAGATAGATAGATAGATAGATAGATAGATAGATAGATAGATAGATAGATAGATAGATAGATACATACATACATACATACATACATACATACATAAATATATACATACATACATACATACATACATACAGTACATGCATGCATGCATGCATGCATACACTGAACATATGTTCAGTGTTCTTGCACAATGTTGTACGCCGCCCTGAGTCCCTTGGGAGTAGGGCGGCATAGAAGAACCAAATAATAAATAATAAATACATACAAAATTATGCATGTACCCACATATATTATATATTATATGACAACACAGTCTAGAAACAATCAATCTAGAACCTGTCCAGACCACTAAAAACTCTGTATCATAAGGTGATGGAAAATGCACTTTCATGGATAATTGATGGACGATAGGTCCATAAACAACTATTCATCTTAAGATTCAATGTTTCCTCTATAGGTGGATATAATAACTCCAAATACCAATTGCAAGGTAACATCAACAGGAAAGGGTTATTTCTCATCATCCATGATGCATCAGGTTGGCTGAGGAATCCAATGTTTCATTAAGATTGGCCTTGGCCTAATACTGCAAGGCTATTCTTATATTCTTATGAATTAAGCTTGATTTCTGCTTCTATGCCTCTATGCTGTTTTCTTGGCAATAATACAGAAGCATTTTTGCCTATTGCCTTCTTCTTCTTTTCCCTCCAACTTCAAAAATTCTAGAGCTCCTGTGGCCTCCCATTCAGTATGAACCATAGCAAACTCGCTTAGCTTCTGAGCCTGTAAAACATCAGCCAGACGGTGCCATTCGCTAAGATACCACTGAGGTCTGCATGTAGCATTTATTCTGTGCATTAACCACTACTCATGCCTGTGCCCATCACACAAAGCCTCTTGTAGTCTTGCTGTGACACATTGTAAAGTGCAAAAACTGTGCTTCTGTGTTAAATCTCAAAAAACACTTTAGCCATTCCAGTATTGCTTACCGAAAGGCAAATAGAAAGGTAGAAGAGTGAGTAAGAAGAGCTCCTTCAAACAAAAGGACAAATGGACAGACAGAAAGAGGGATTCAGGAGACAGCTTTGATACTGTATAACTTTAAAATAATAATAATAATCAGTAAGTTCTCCAAAGGACAAGCTCAGATGAATTTTATGAGATGTTTCTCACATGCCACTTTGTAACAGATCATTCCCTCCTATTCACATGTAGGTAGCCCTTGACTTACAACCACAATTGGGGCCAGAACTTGTCATTAAGTGATGTGGTCATTGACTCACACCTGATTTTACAAACTTTTTTCTCATGGTTGTTAAGTGAATCACATGGTTGTTAAGCAAACCTTGATCAAGGGAATCTGGCTTCCCATTGACTTTGTTTGTTGGAACCCCGTGGGAAGGTCACAGGTAGTGATCACATAACTCTTGTGACTCGCAACTGTCATAAATACATGCCAACTGATTTGCACTCAAATTTTGAACATGTGAGTGCAGGGAAGTTGCAATGGTCATAACGATTGGTTGAAGTCACTTCTTTCAGCACCATCAAAACTTCCAAGTCCTTAAATGAATAGCTGTAAGTCAAGGACAACCAGTAAATCCTTGATAGTCTGTTATTTCCTAGCTTACATTTAGAAACTTATGGGGTGCCATTTATAATATCTTCCCATGATTTCGGGTTACCATTTTTTTTACAAGACTTGCTGAAAATATTCTCTCTGATTGGAGGAATGATGAGGACAAAGCAGAAGGAAATGCATTTTCCCTTGGAATCATTTTTATTTTTTTAAGGTTCACTAAATAAATTGTTGTTGTAGTCAGCAAAGATCCTTGATTCTTCCAAGCTGAGTACTTTATTTTTAACACACTGATAAACAGAATCTTGCCAGGCTAAACACTCCACTACCTGAATCTACCATATACTGTTTGAACTATTAAGGAAGAGCTGTGTTCACTCTCTTTATCTCACACAAAATATCTGGACTCAGTTGTCTCTTACTCCTCTGGAAAGCATTCCCTCCCTCCTGGGAATCCATCCTACTACTACATTCCATCACACTCACTGGGATCACATGATCCTATTGGAAAACAGTCTTCTCTGATTATGCATGCTTTGATTTCTTGAGGCACATGAAATTAAATAGGCAGTTTTGTATTGTAAGACACTTCATTCTCAACTCTCGGTTTGTAGCATGGGAAAGGGGACTAAGTTATTTTCATTTATTTTTAAGTTTCTGCTTAAAATAAAACACTTCAAAACACTTACTGCTTTCTATCTTTACAGTCAATATAATTCTGGAGGACAGATTGGCAATATGGAAATCATGAATGGACATCCTATGGCTTTCATTCAGATAAATTTATTTTGGCCTTAAACCAAAGTGGACCATCAAATACTTCTGAATCCTAGATATCGAGACCAAACTCAGTATTTATTTATTTATTTATTTATTTATTTATTTTTTATATTTATCTTGTCATCACGTGTACAAGATAACAGATATGATATAAACATAAACAAAAGCAAAGTATGTATAGGTAAATTTAGACAATAGGACAGAAGGACAGGGATGGAAGGCACGATGGTGTGCTTATGCACGCCCCTTACAGACCTCTTAGGAATGGAGTGAGGTCGACTGTAGACAGTCTAAGGTTAAAGTTTTTGGGGTTTGGGGAAGAAACCACAGGGTCAGGTAGTGCATTCCAGGCATTGATTACTCTGTTGCTGATGTCGTATTTTCTGCAGTCGAGTTTTGAGCAGTTTACATTGAGTTTGAATCTATTGTGTGCTCGTGTATTGTTGCGGTTGAAGCTGAAGTATTCATTGACAGGTAGGACATTGAGGCAGATGATTTTATGAACTACATTTAGATCAGATCGAAGGCAACTTAGCTCTAAGTTGTCTAAGCCCAAAATCATTCCTAAGGAAAGATTATGTGCCCCTTTTAGACTTCGTATCAAAGCTTCTGATAATATCTTCAAAAGTTGCTACTACAAAGTAAAAGCATAAATCAGCCAGACTGATTTCAGCCTGATTTAGCAGTCCTTTTCTCTTCACTGTGGCCTAAGAGTAAAGAGCAGTTAGATCTGATTGAGAAACATCTTGAAGTTTCACGAAAGAGCTAATTGGAGGTTACAGGAAGGGCATCCACTTGCTCTGGCAAATAAAAATGCCACCAGATTCTTCAGACTGTGGAGCTGACAAAGAAGTAAATAAATCCCAAGGTTGTAGAAGAAATGGCAGTCACAGGATGCTTTTACTGGAAGGGCAGGGTGATATTTTTATTCCACTTTTTTTTTTCTAAACTGCATAGAAGCTCAATACACCTATTTTGCTTGCTTTGGGTTTTGCTAAGCCGCATTAAAATGGCAATTGTATATTTTCAGCATTTTAACACCATATTAAAAAAGGTAAAGGTTTTCCGGGTCCAGACATGTCTGACTTTAGCGGACAATTCTCATCTGTTTCTTTGCTGGGAGCCAGCATTGTATGAAGATACTTCTGGGGTCATGTGGCCAGCATGACTATACGCCAAGGCTTACAGAATGCTGTTACCTTCCTATTTATCTACTTGCATTTTCATGCTTTTGAACTGCTAGGTGGGCAGGAGCTGGGTCAAGTAATGGGAGCTCACCCTGTCGTGTGGCACTCGGGTCTTGAACCTGGACTGACAGGTTCAGCATCTTTAACCGCTGAGCTATCGTGCTCCTAAATTATAGTAGCACAATCTGGATTAGGGTTTATCCTGAATGTCAGTGATATAAATTCTGAGGCCAAAGTAGCTCTAACACAGAGCTCTGGATTCAAAGGAAGAATAGCTCATATGTTTTTTTTTTCCTGATCAAATTCTCACTTGATCCAAGCTAGTTAAATAAAGGGAATTTGTTTACAGAATCTTGAATATTCCTGCCTCAGAGATGAATTTTTAGTCTGTCTGTCTGTCCGTCCGTCCGTCCCTCCCTCCCTCCCTCCCTCCCTCCATCTATCATCTACTGTATCTATCTATCTATCTATCTATCTATCTATCTATCTATCTATCTATCTATCTATCTATCTATCTATCTATCTATCTATCATCTATCTATCTATCTATCTATCTATCTATCTATCTATCTATCTATCTATCTATCATCTATCTATCTATCTATCTATCTATCTATCTATCTATCTATCTATCTATCTATCATCATCTATGTATCTATGTATCTATGTATCTATGTATCTACCTACCTACCTACCTACCTACCTACCTACCTACCTACCTACCTACCTACCTATCTATCTATCTATCTATCTATCTATCTATCTATCTATCTATCTATCTATCTATATCTATCTAATCTATGAGCTGTGATGGTGCGGTGGTGCATTCCCACTGCCAGCAATTTGATCCTGACTGGCTCAAGGTTAAGTCAGCATTCAATCAGCATTCAAGGTCAGTAAAATGAGGACCCAAACTTTTGGGGACAATATGCTGACTCTGTAAGCCACTTAAAGAGGGCTGTAAAGCAGTATGAAATGGTACATACCGGTAAGTCTAAGTGCTATTGCTATTGCTATTAATATTGTTGGTATTTCAAAGGAGAAGGCCAGGCCATTTTAAAACAACCAACTGAATCGAGAGTAATCTTTAAATAGCACCTATTTCTCTTGAGAAAAACAAAAAACAAAGAGGCAATAGAGACATCCATTTTATTATGGAAGGGGACAAGCAAAAATACTGGAGCATATGAAATAGAATAATGGAATAGTATAACAATCTGGGAAAGGTCTCTGCTGTTTGTACACAACAGATGTAAAAAGCTGGCAACAAAACACCCGTTCTGCTGATGTTGTGGCAGGTTTCTGGCATTTTCGGCTCCAGTCTAAATATAGGATTACTATTACATTAATGACTTGTTCTTTCTGAATAAAATACAGAATTTATAGCTAGAGCAAATGATAAATGGCAGGTTCAAGACCATGGCGTGTCCATGTTTGCCCACTGGAAGGGAGGTGACAGCTTCCCATTCTACATCTTTTATGCATATGAATGAGCTGCCAAGACTGTCTTTAGCTCTCTTGCAGCCATGAAATCTGAGTCTGTGCTACTGAAACCTTCTTGGCCGTAGTAAGACAGAAAAGAAAAATAGATTCTGAATGGTTTCCCAGTCTTCTCGGCTGGACTCAATCCGAAGAGAGCTCTTGAGGAATAGGTTTTAGGATGCACTATTTCTAAAAAGCTTGTACATTTAATTCAGTGAGGCCCTGAATACAAGGTAAAACAGATCTGTCTGTCTATTGTCTCCAATTTTCTATATTTCTGTCCATTACCTACAGTATAATTTTCTCTCTGTCTTCTTTCTACCTGTCTGTCTGTCTGTCTGTCTGTCCCTATCATCTATCTATCTAATTCAAGAATTTCTCCTCAGGAAATGTCAAGGCCTCCTGGGATGATCTCATTGCAGCCACACCAGAAGCTATTAGATGGTCAGCTTCCTTAGATACCCAATTATAACATCTATCCCAATGTTATCCTTTGCCTCCATATTATGGTGTTTTTATTGTGGTTTATGCTTTATTTAAACTTAATTTAAACTTAAACTTAAACTTTAAACTTTATTTAAACTTAAATGTATTTTAATGTTTTTTACTTGGCTGTTCACCGCCCTGAGTCCCCTGGAGAAGGGCGGTATATAAATTTAATAAATAAATAAATAAATAAATAAATAAACTAAATGGGTATATCAGTGATTGCACGACCTCTGTAGATGCCATACACTAAATAAATAAATAAATAAATAAATAAATAAATAAATAAATAAATAAATAAATAAATAAATAAATAAATAAATAAATAAATAAATAAATAAATTTATATATATATATATGTGCTAGATATAACAAATATAACCCCCCCAAGCACATCCTAGATCTGACCAACCACCGCCTATCCAACACATACTTCATCTATAACGGACAAAAATACAAACAAATGGAAAGAGCACCCATGGGATCACCCCTCTCTCCTGTCATTGCAAACCTCTACATGGAACACTTTGAAACCCAAGCTCTAGAAAAATCTGATCACAAACCCAAACTTTGGCTCAGATATGTAGACGACACCTTCATAATCTGGCCACACGGGAAAGAAAAACTGGACAACTTCCTCATACACCTCAACAGCCTACACCCCAAAATACAGTTCACAATGGAAACAGAAGCTAACAACCAACTTCCCTTCCTGGATGTCTTAATCTACAAGAAATCCAATGGCTCCCTAGGACACACCATCTACCAGAAGAAAACACACACTAACCGCTATCTGCATGCACTCTCACACCACCACCCAGCACAGATCAACTCCGTAGCCAAGACACTCATCTCCAGAACAAAACGCTTAGCCGACGAACAACACCTAAAAACCGAACTACACACTCTCACTAACGTACTAACATCCAACGGATTCCAAAGAAATAAGATCACCAACCTAATCCAAAAAGAAACCCCCACTAAAATCCAAGACAGAGAACAAGAAAACGGCAAAGCCCTCCTACCATACATAAAAGGAACCACAGACAGAATCAGCAAGATCCTCCACAAACACAACATCAAGACAGCATTCTGCACAAACCGAAAAATATCCACCATCCTAAGAAACCCCAAAGACAAAATTGAGTTAGAAAATCAAGGAGTATATGAAATCCCATGCACCGCCTGCCCCACCACATACATTGGACAAACCAACAGAAGAATAAGTGCACGCATTGAAGAACACAAGAACTCAGTCAAAAAAGAGGAACCAACTTCTTCCTTGGTCCAACATCTTAAAGCCACAGGACATGAAATTAACTTTAAAAAGACCAGAACTATCGCCAAAACTGAACATTTTAACAACAGAATAATCAGAGAAGCCATTGAGATAGAGAAACGCCCACACAGCATGAATAAACGAGATGACACCTCCCGCCTACCAGCCATTTGGAAACCCGCACTTGTTGACAAACGAGTCCCTAACACTAAGAATGACACTAGACCCACACTCACGAAAACCACGCAGGATGTCACCACCACACACCCATGCAAAAAGCAAACCCAAACCCACACCAATGAGGCACGGCCACAAACCAGAAGCCAGACCATAGCTGCATCTTTAGCCACTCTAAACCCCTCCATTCCATACATGAAGCAAACTGACATCCCAGCCAATCATAGCACAGCCAACCCCCCATCCAATCAGAGCACAGCCAAGCCCCCAACAAATCAGAACACACCTCCACCCAATCAGAACACAGCCAAGCTCCCACCCTATCAGTTCAAACCCCCAGTGGCAGTTAAAAGGAAGAAACAGCTGCAATCTCACATTGCTCCTAGAAGCTGGAAGCTGAAGACACCAGCCTGATGATGACGAATGAGACTTCGTCGAAACGTTGCCAAGACACTTCCAATTTTACGGGGGAGAAAACCCGAATAACCAAAGACCTACATACAAACACCCGCTAAAACCTCAGAAAACAAACAAATATATATATATATATATATATATATATATATATATATATATATATATATATATATATATATATATATATATATATATATATATATATATATATATATATATATATATATATATATATATATATAAATATATATATAAATATATATATATATATATATATATATATATATATATATATATATATATATATATATATATATATATATATATATATATATATATATATATATATATATATATATATATATCCCTCCCTCCCTCCCTCCCTCCCTCCCTCCCTCTATCCTATCTATCATCTCCAATGATGTCTCAATTTTCTGTCTACAGAGAGCTAACTCAATCCAGTAATAGTTTCTATCTATGCCTCTTTAAAGTACTGGTCCTGATTTGTATCTCTGGCTCTTTGGCATATTACTGAATCTGTTTTGGAAAAAGCATTTTGCAAACAATTGGTAGACAGGGGAGAGAGAGGAGAAATGGCAGGGATCAATAATTAGCTGAAAGGGTGTCATTCTGATGGCATCTTGTGGTCAAATGAGCAAGGCCAGTTGAATGGCACAGGAGAGGAATAATATTATTTTCATTCAGGTTTGCCACACACACTTTTGTCTTCTCCAGCAACATATGTTCTATTTTGCCATCCACCCAAGCAAGGTGGTATATAATTGCTGCCTTGATTCCTAAGCACTCTTCCCCAATTTACTGAGTAATATCAATATACACAGGTTTATGAGCTATAAACCTATAGTCACTTTCTTCCAACTACCTTGTCAGACATCAGTCCATTTATTAAGGAAGATTAATGCTGCCTTTCTCTGTAATTCTAGAGTATACATTATTCTTTCTTTCTATGTTTAATGAATTGTTTGCTAATTGCTGAAGTTTTAAAATGCTTTGAAAGTTATTAAAGCAGGACTTTATATGAACACAGAAGCACTGGACCTCTTTATAAAGTCAATTCTGTTTTTTAAAAAGCTTCTGCATAGGCTTAATATATGCATAGCTGCTTCTTCTTCTTTACTTCCTCTTTTATCACTTTTTTTGTATCTCCCTTGACACCTAAAGTGGTAAACACACATAGCCGCTTTAAGGAAATGACTAATTAAAACAGCCACATTAAGACACACATGAAAACAATCCCATCTTTATTTAGGCTCATGCAAAAGACTGAACAAGGCAAAATCTATGTGATAAAGCAGTGTCTCAGGTCTAACCCCAGGGAGACTCAGGTTCAAGGGTTATTTTAGAGGGGAAATGGAGAAGGGAGCCCTATGTAGACCATATTGACTCCTGGAGAGAAGATGGGATCAGAGGTGGGTTCCTCCCGGTACGCTCTTACCTGTTGGTTGCCACAGAGCCGAAGAAGCTGGTGGCGTTCGTGGCGCGGGACTTCCCCCGCCCATCTGGATGCCGCCATTTGCATTCTTTTGCCCTCTGCGCATGCGGAAAGCGTTCTGCTTGTGCAGAGGGCAAAAGAACGCAAATGGCGGCGTCCAGGCGGGTGGGGGAAGTCCTGCGCCGCGAATGCCACCAGCTTCTTCGGCTCTGCGGCGACCAACAGGTAAGAGCGTACCGGGAGGAACCCACCTCTGGATGGGATATAAATCTAATATGAATGAATGAATGAATGAATGAATGAATGAATGAATGAATGAATGAATGAATGAATGAATGAATGGCAAGGGATGTCGTTCCTCCATTCTGAAGGCTCAATCGTTTGTGAAGCATGCACAATCTTTCTGACTTTTTAAGGAGAGGCTGCAGAAGGACAGTTTAATTGGTTTTCTTTACCTTTAGAGAAAGAGAGAGAAGTAGATTATTAGAGTAACATGATATCATATCAGTCCTACAGCCATTTGGTAAAGAGTAAAGGCTTAGTGTTAGAACATAAGTAGAATATCCCAAATTGAATACCTGGCATTTGCAGGCAGGGTTATGAAAGACTCTTGCCTGAAATCCTGAAAGTTGACAGCTAGAATACTAAAAAAATAATAATATGAGGGCCAATTCTTTGCTTTAAATATATTTCAGCCTTCTCTATCATTAGCAGCATTTGGGAAACAATGCTGATTGCCTGTTCCATATGTCCATCAACGTGTAAACCAAAATGGAGAGTTATTTTAAGGATAAGTCTACCATGGGATGCCTCTCCTTCTTGCTACAGCATGAGTAACAAACTACAAAAACCGAAGAAGCTTCTTGGATGAGAAGTGAAACATCTTCAGGGATAAACAAAGAAAGTCCAGTTGCCTTTTGAAAAAGCACCTTTGGGACAAACCAGGACCTGGATGACTGACAATCTCCACAAGCACTGCTCTGAATGGATTAGATATGTGTATCCATTCTCTGAGCCCACAGCCATATAATCGAGGAGTTGGAATATAACTTGAGACTTCCAAAAGGAGATTGGACTGCCATTTGTCTGAAATGGTGTAGGGACTCCTGCTTGAGCGGGGGGTTGGACTAGATGACCTACAAGGTCCCTTCCAACTCTAGTAATCTGAATCTGAATATAACCCTGCTCACCAAATTACCACAGGAAGGGTCACCTCAGCACAGTCCAAAGAAAATGCAGCTCAGTCAAAATAACCTTGTGCATCATGCTTCCCACAGAGAGAGAAAATCACAGATATAAAGTTATCTCCTCCAACTCTTCCTTTCGTCCTCTGAACAAGACATGACACAATGGAGGCAAATAAATTACTTCTTCCTCATTTTTATCAGACTCAAACACCATACAACGTTTATCTGGCAAAAGCCAACATTCACAGCAGAGAGAAAATGAAGTTGTTCTACGACAAGCAAATAAAGATGTTTTAGAGGAAGTTCCGGTTCTGTGCTCATGCCAGCACAACTGACCTGGTTAATGTATTTGAGTGCTGTCAGAGGCAAAGGTGTAGAATAAATGTTCTTGAATTGAAGAGAAAGACGAACTGGGCAACTATATCTGCTTGTGCTGCATTATAAGTACTCTTTGTATTACAGCCATTCATTCAATGACCGTTGTAAGTTTGAAGAAAGGTTCTTGTACTTCTGTCCGATGCAACATCCCCACAGTTGTGGGCGCTTCATCACTGGAAGCTTTCAAGAAGAGACTGGACTGCCATCTGTCAGAAATGGTGCAGGGTCTCCTGCTTGGGCAGAGAGTTGGACTAGATGACCTACAAGGTCCCTTCCAACTCTGTTAATCTGTTCTATTCTGTTCACAGTTATGTTATCACAATTTGTGCACTTGGCAACTGGCATATGTTTATTTCAGTTGCAGCAAACTATGGTCATGTGAGCATCATTTATCACCTTCCCATGGGACATCTGATGAGCAAAATCAACAGAAGATGCGGGATTCACCTAATGACCACAGGGATTTACTTAACCACCACAGCAAAAAAAAAAAGGTAACAAAATTGGCCATGACTCATTTAACAACCGCATTGCTTAATGATGAAAGTCCTGGTCCCCGTTGTGTTCTACATCTAGGATTTCATGTAATTCTGATCCTTCTTTTGGGTATTAGAAGGGGGGAAATAGAATTATAGACAACTGGATCTTTTTCTCAAAACTGATCAACTGAAACGCTACTCAATCTCATCCCCAGTGATTCCTACACCCCATGTATTAGGTTTTTCTAGACATGAGAATCAATAAAATGCTTGCTTAATCTATAGCAGGGGTCTCCAACCTTGGCAACTTTAAGACTTGTGGTCTTCAACTCTTAGAGTTTCTCAGCCAGCTTTGCTGGCTGAGGAACTCTGGGAGTTGTAGACCACAAGTCTTAAAGTTGCCAAGGTTAGAGAGCCCTGATCTATAGGAGACAGCAACCTCTAGCCACAAGACCATGTGCAGCCCTTGGTTGACTTTCGAGAACTTTGGCAAACAAGCAGTTCAGACTTTGGAGGAGAGGCAAAGAGAAAGAGATGGGAGGGTTGGAAAGAAAGAATTTATTGTAAAACTGAACTAATGGGAAAAGAGAGGGAGATAACAGAAGGAGATACTCCACTCCACTTAGTTTTGTCTCTGGTTTAATTTAATTTAATTCAATTTAAAGTTCTTATAGGCTGCCCAATCCCGTAGGACTCAGGGCGGTGTACAGCAGGAATAAGAACAATACACATAATACAAAATAATTTAAAACATTACATAATTTAAAAAACCATTCATTCATGGGGGAATCTGATCTTCTTCACCCCGCCTGCCGGAAGAGCCATGTTTTTACGGCTTTGCGGAAGGCCAGTAGAGTGGGGATAGTCCGGATCTCTGGTGGGAGTTGGTTCCAGAGAGATGGTTACCCCTGCTATTGTCATACAAACCAAACCAATGGAAATGTAGCCCAAGATAGAAAATCGTATGCCCACTCCACCCCCTATGGTGTTTTAAGAGATGTAAATTCCTTCCTGCAGCTATTAAAAGTCTTGTAGAACAAACCTTGTTGGAGAAGACTCTTAAGAGTCCCTTGGACTGCAAGGAGATCAGATCAGTTAATGCAAAAGGAACTCAACTCTGACTGTTCTTTGGAAGGATAGATACTGAAACTGAAGCTCAAATACTTTGGCCACCGAAGGAGAAGAGAGGACACATTGGAAAAGATCCTGATGTTGGGAATGATTGAAGAAAAAAGGAGAAAGGGAAGGCAGAGGATGAGATAGTTAAATAGTCTCATTGACGCATGGGCAAGAGTTTGGGCAGACTCAGGAGACAGTGAAGGATAGTGGGACCTGGCGTGCTGTGAGCCATGGGATGCCAAAGATTTGGACACAACTTAGCAACTAAATAACAACAAGAACAAACTTATATTCACAGTCAGAAAGATGGTCAGGAAAACCTAAGCTGAACCTTGTTTCTACTCTTACTAATAGTAGAGTCATGCAATATTAGAGCTAGGTAATTTTACACAATGGACAAAGAGGGACAGATGTGGTCTTTATGTAATGAAATGTGTCAAACCCATTATCATCCTCCCCCAATAATGTCCCAAGTGTTGTAATGATACAGCAAGTTCAGTTTCCTATTTTAAAACTCATTTAAATGATAGGACCCTCACTAGCTGTAGAGATAAAATACAATTTGGCTGGATTGCCCTCATGAGCATCTATACTCTTGTGCACCCTGAATAATAATAAAAAATAATAATTTCAATAATGATTGTGGTGATGATGATGATGAAGTAAAGAAAAGTAATAAAGGGGGTGATTAAAATCTCATTTACTGGCTTTCAGCATCCCAGATGCTAGATTGGCTGGTTTGATGCTGGTCTTTTGATGGGCCCACAACCTTGGGATGGGGATTGTGAATTTTAAACCTGAGGTTTCTCTGTATCATTACAAGCCTGAATATGCATCTTCATTTCAGACTGGCTTAGAAGTAGATGCAGAATTGTGTACTCAGTGACCTTTTGAAAGGTGTACTCTATCACCTTTCTTTACCTCATAATTTGCTCTAGCAGATAATACTGATACTGATTTAATAGGCAGTAACGGTTGTTTTTCAGGTCTATACAAGCCCTCAATGTGTATGTTATATACAATTGTTATGAGTAGCAAGGACTCTGTAACCTCTTTTTCTGAGACTTACCTGTCACAGTTTATTTTCAGAGATTTTATGGGAGGGAGAAGATGAATTGGAAAAAGAAGAAAAGTTTTAATCTGTGTATGTGCGTGCACACACATTATGTGCATGTGCCTTCAAGGCAGTTGTTGTGGCCAGGTCGAGTCCAGGGCAATTAGCAGCCGATCCCGAGGATTCAGAGGTAGTGAGGGTGCAGTACAGAAGACCGGTGTTCCTGGCACCAGAGACGGAGAGTGAAGAGGACTTGGGGTCAGAGGCTGGCGAACAATTAGAACCTGATGCATCTCCTGAGATTAGTGACTCAGGAGAAGAGGAGGAGGCTCTTCTGGATGCCAGAGCACGCAGGTTCTCAAGGAGACATGAGTGGCTAATCAGGAGGAGGCTTCCTCGTGAGTAGTAATGCAGGGCTTGACCACGCCCTGAGAGTATTTAAGGGTCTGTCACGAGGGGCTTCGTTGCAGAGAACAACCCCGTTCTGTGGTTTCAGCATTTTGTTCTTGTATCTGCATCTCGGATTATTAACAGTTAACATTTTTCCTGTGATTAATGAGAGCTTGGATTTCCTCCAAAACCTCCATGAGGTGAGATAAGACTCCTTAATTGCTCTTTCAGACTCTAGCCAAATACTGGAAATACTTTGTGAATGAATGATATTCTTTTCAAAAAAACTCAACTCTGGCTAAGAATTTATTTGCAGTAAAACAATATTATTTCCAATTCCTTCTTGTGCATCTTATTTTGGGGGCATACCTGTGGGGACAGAACAGTAGTGTTCGTGCAACTGCCTGGACTAGTTCTCTTGGCAAGATTTCACAATAATTTGCCATTACCCTGTAGGAAGTTAGCACCCACCCCTCTCCTAGAAAAATGAAATATCCTAGGAAACATTAAAAGGCAGAATATATTCTATAGAATATCCCTAGAGAAATTGAGAAACATGCTGTTAGAAAGGAAACAGACTCACTCTTAGCCCCCTCCCCCTTTTTGTTAATAGCCAGCAGCAGTCTTCTACATAACAAAAAATTATCTCCTTCAGTCATAGCCATATTAGGATTTGCCCAAGGCCCTTTCATTCAGCCAAGCCTGGAACAGTCAAAAGCCTATAGAGTTGCCACTGCATGGCCTCCTGGGAGCCTGACCACCAATCAGTGCATTACATACACAGGAACAGGAAACTAAGAGGTGAGGCCCAACAGAGGTTATAAAACCAAGGGACTCAGCATCTTTTCCTTCCTTTTCTCTTCACCCACATTTGGAAGCATGTGATCTACCTTTTCTGTACAGGGGCTCATGCCATGTGCTCCTATCCACCATTAAACCTTCTTTCCAAGCAACTTCCATGAATCCAGTGTCTTTTTCCTCACTTGGAACTAAACTCAGAAGGATACTCCTTACAACAACCCTATTTCAGAAGGGTGTAGGAGAGTGACTGGCCCATGGTCACCTAGCTGGCTTTGTGCCTAAGGCAGAACTAGAACTCACAGTCTCCTGGTTTCTAGCCCAATGCCTTAACCACAACACCACACTGGCTCTCACCCTTCTATAGATTTTTATATAGAGGTATGGAGCTCTATATCCAGATTCTCTCTCCTACTATAATTGGATAATTACTGGCATCTCTTTTATTTGGCTACTGCATGTATTTTATTTACTTAAGGAGGTTTTTCTTTAATGCAGCAATTCAACCTTAAATTGGGTTAAATCTTAGGCTACATAACCTCCTATTTCATTGTTTTCTATATTCATGTCATTTTTAATTTCAGATTATTTCTATCCCATTTATAAAGACCTAGCAAAATTCTCACCTATTCTCTCTAGAGAATAGGTTTATCACTCCTCTATGGAAAGATGTAGGATGTTCTTAAAACAATAGCAATAGCACCTGGATTTATATACCGCTTTATAGTGCTTTACAGTCGTTTCACTGGCAGAGGGATGCAGGAGGATTCCCCCAGTCCTGCCAAGGCCACCACAGATGCCCCCTGACACAAGTGATGTCAAGATGGCCATGCCCACACCAGCCGTGCCCACCCTGGCCATGCCCATTGCCTCCCCCCCAAAGTCAAACACAACCCTGATTCAGCCCTCAATGAAATTGAGTTTGACACCCTTGCTCTAAGCAATCTTTCTGAACCATATTCAAATTTGAATTTTGGGAGTAGGTTACAAAATGGCTGACATGGTGGGCCTGACTAATTATTGAAATGGTGGGCACAATTAATAACATAATATACATTTGCCAGAAAGCAAATTTGGCACAAGGCAAATTGTTGTTGTTTGCTACTTCTCTAGATTTCAGGATGTTTACTAACAATCCAGATTACCTTCTATCCACTCCAACCTTGACAGATAACCACCCTTTCGCAGCCACCTATCAATCTCTACTTTCTAAAATATGAGTGCATGGGCACATCGGATGCAGAAGCATTTTGGGAAATAATGATGATGTTAGAGATGGGCACTTCGGTTTGCAAACATGCTAGCTTTTTATTTAAAAAAAAATATTAAAAACAAAAGAATATTGTTTTTTTAAAAAGATCAGATGCCTGGATGGATGAATCTATTCATTTCACTTTCACTCTTAGCTGATTTTTTAAAAATCTTTTTCTCTCCTTTTGTTCAGAAATTGTATTGGTAAATTAGCAAGCCAAAAAAAGGCGCAAATGATAATCTATTCTTGTTTCATTTCTTATCATGTTCATAAGTACAACATCATTATTATTATTTTTCTCTCTCCCCAGATAAAAGTAAAGAACCAGTCATGACTTTTTCTATAGTCTAGTATTCCATATGCAAGGTTTTTCATTTGAATGTTGATTGGAGAGGTATTCAATCAATTAAGACCTCGTCAGTGTAACAAGATAAAATTTAGGTAGACATTCATCATCTTATAAACAATTCAGCTTTCACAGAATCATAAGATTTGGAGCAGGGGTGTCAAATTCAATTTCATTGAGGGCCGCATAAGGGCTGTGGTTGACCTCAGGGGGGGATGGGTGTGGCCAACTGGGTGGGCGTGGCCATCTTGACAACCTCAAACTGCTGGAATGGTTCCTCTTTGCACTGAGTAGACCGGGCCGAAGCCACACTGGCCTACCCAATGGAAAGAGGAAAATGTTTCCTCTTTCCATTGGGTAGACCAGGCCGAAGTCACGTGGGCCGGACCCTTACATTTTCCAGGATGGCCCTGGGGGCCGATCCGACCACATCACGGGCCAGATCCTGGAGAATTCATGCTGGCTTGGGAATTTGGACAAAAACACTGAAAAATACTGGGTTAATGGGTCCAAATTAATCCAAATAAAAGAAGCTGTAAAAGAAGAAGGTCCAACCTCTTCTTGGACATATCCAGTGAGGATAATCTCCACACCTCTCTGACTAATTGGTTCTACTATTAAATTGTTACCAAACTTTTTTACATCATTCCGTTGAAGTCTTTCCTCTTGTTATTTGTATCCATCATTTCATGACTTGCACTATATAGTGATGGAAAGCCAGTTCTTGACCTTCTTATGTGGAATATAGCTTCAATTCTTGGATGAGTTGGAGCCTATCTACTCTCAGTCCTCTCTTCTCAAGATGAAACATTTCAAGCTACCGTATTTTTTGGAGTATAAGATGCACCTTTTTCCCCCCTAAAAGAGGGTGAAAATCTGGGTTATTATACACCGAATGTAGCCCCGCCCAGCCTCTCAAACTGAGCTTTGCAAGGCTGTGAAAGCAGCCTTTCAAACAGACTTTTGCAAGGCTAAAACCACCTCTCAAATCAAGCTTTGCAAGTCTGAAAACAACCTTTCAAACGGAGCTTTGCAAGCCTGAAAAAACAGCCTTTAAAATGGAGCTTTGCAAGGCTAATATACCTGTTCCAGGCTGTTTGCTAAGGACACTAGCCAGATGGATGCTGGTAGGCAGAATTTTTTTTTTCTTATTTTACTCCCCAAAATCTAAGGTGCGTCTTATATTCCGGTGCGTCTTATAGTCCAAAAATACGGTATTTCAATCTTTTGTCAAAGGTTTCTGGGCTTCCAATAATTCCATTTGCCCTTGGAATCTGTTCCAGGTTCTCTGAATCCTAAAATATGATGCTCATAAATGGATACAGTACTTAAGGGTGGGCACTGATCCAATCAGAATAAAAGAAAAAAAATACTTCCTGTGATTTGGTATCATTACTCAAGTGCATACCATTCTTCAGTTGATGCAACCTAAAATTGTATTTGCTTTTTTGGCAGCACATAAAATTGCTGACTAATATTCATCACTCTAAAATAGGTCATCATTCTCTAAATGTCTGATTTGAATATGCCGTATTTGTTTCTCAGTGCTTCTAGTGGGAAACATAAGAGATGTGTGTGATTTTAACCTAATACATATCAAACCTCCTAATCCATAGCCCAAAAAGCACAAGTTGTATTAAGTATTCAATTCAACATAGACATAATGTTTATGTATACATTTTTAAATACTTCCTTTGTGTCCTGCGTTTCATTTCTAGAATAGAAACAGAAATAGAATGGAAAACAACATTCACAAGCATACAAGTACACATGGATTTACTCAACTAAATAAAACCCTACTTAGAAAGCTGCTGTGGCCTAGAGGTGGAGCTTTTGCCTCACAATCAGGAGGTTGTGAGTTTGATCCTAGGTAGAGGCAAATGTAGGGTCTCCTGCTTGGGCGGGGGGGTTGGACTAGATGACCTGCAAGGTCCTTCCAACTCTGTTAATCTGTTATTTGTTATCTGTTATATGCAAACATCAGTTCTAAAGGTGCTAATAGCAAAAAGCCCGCCTGAACAAGGTGTTGACTTCATTTTGCAAAACTGAAAGAAAGAATGGGTGCTAAGTGGGAAGTCCAAATCTCTAAAGTTCAAACTTGAAAGAAATGCATGGAAAGGACTTTCTTATACAACCAATGACAACCTTCCTATGGTAAGATCTGTTAAGAGCTAGAACAGTTTGCTTCAGGAAGTTAAAGACTCCCTTCCCCTTTTCAAACAAGGGCCACATGTTAGTTTAAGGGATTTCTTCACTGAGCAAAAGGTTCTATTTGATAGAACTCATATGTTCTATGACAGTGATGGCGAACCTTTTTTCCTTCGGGTGCCGAAAGCACGTGTGCGCGTGTTTTCACGCATGTGTGAGTGCCCACACCCATAATTCAATGCCTGGGGAGGGCGAAAACGGCCTCCCCCGCCCCCACAGAGGCCCTCTGGAGTCCAGAAACGGCCCGTTTCTCGACTTCCGGTGGGCCTGGTAGGCCTGCTTTTCGCCCTCCCCAGGCTCCAGAGGCTTTCTTGGAGCCTGGGGAGGGCGAAAACGCCCTCCCGCAGGCCCTCCGGAAACCTAAAATGCCCTCCCAGAGCCTCCGCACAAGCCAAAAATCAGCTGGCCGGCACTGGAGCTGAGCTAGGGCAACGGCTCGCGTGCCGGCAGATATGGCTCTGCGTGCCACCTGTGGCAAGCGTGCCATAGGTTCACCATCACTGTTCTATGAAATAGGTCTTGATGAAATAGTGTCTTTCTGACTTTATTTATTTATTTAATTTGTTTGTGAAACATGTACAAGATAGCAGGTATTGGTATAAACATGAACATTAGCAAAGTAGGAACAGGTAAATTAGGCAATAGGACAGTAGGACAGGGACGGTAGGCACAATGGTGCGCTTATGCACGCCCCTTACAGACCTCTTAGGAATGGGGTGAGGTCGACTGTAGACAGTCTAAGGGTAAAGTTTTTGGGGTTTGGGGAAGAAACCACAGAGTCAGGTAGTGCATTCCAGGCATTGATCACTCTGTTGCTGAAGTCGTATTTTCTGCAGTCGAGTTTGGAGTGGTTTACATTAAGTTTGAATCTATTGTGTGCTTGTGTATTGTTGCGGTTGAAGCTGAAGTAATCATTGACAGGTAGGACATTGTGGCAGATGATTTTATGAACTACATTTAGGTCAGATCGAAGGCGACAAAGTTCTAAGCTATCTAAGCCCAAAATTTCAAGTGTGGTGGAATAAGGTATTCTGTTGCGAGCAGAGGAGTGGAGGACTCTTCTTGTGGAATATTTCTGGATTCTCTCGATTGTATTGATGTCCGATATGCAGTGCGGGTTCCAGACAGGTGAGCTGTATTCAAGAATTGGTCTAGCAAATGTTTTGTATGCTCTGGTTAGCAGTGTAATATTGCCAGAGAAGAAGCTAGTTCTTAGTGCCTTTTTGGCAATGTTGTTACACTGGGCTCTGGCACTTAGGTCATTAGATATGAATACTCCAAGGTCCTTGACAGTGTGAAGGTCGTCTACAAGGTTGTGTCCTCTAAGCTTGTATTTTATTTTCTGATTCTTTTTGCCAATGCGTAGGACAGAGTTTGGTTGAGATTTGAAGTTTAGTGCTTGGACAGATTCCTCTTCAGCAGGATCACACCGAAGCATGCAGTCCTTCTAGTAGATCAGTCCAATTCATTTAGAGAAGTGTTTCCCAACCTGGGAAACTTTGGCTGGGGAATTAAAGTCCTCACTTAAAGTTCTCAGAATGTCTAAATCAGAAACACTGGTTTAGTAGGTTAATGTTTAAAGCCAACACCTCAAATTGCACTCCAAAACAATTTGTAACCAATGCAGTTATTTCAAGATGGGTAAAATATGACCGATAGTACAGTTAGCAATTTAACTGTCACAGTTTGCATCAAGTCTAGATGATTTGCATTGAGTATAGCTGGATCCTTCCTAAAGTGAGTTCTACAAAAAGCACATTGCAATGATCTACCCAATATGGGGGGGAGGCAAAATTGACAGATGTCAATGAAGATTTATGAAGTAATTCTTTGAAACTGTGGACCAATATTCCCCTTTCTGTTCCTAAGGGCAGTAAGGGCATAACATCAATGCTGCTAAAAGCATTCACCACCTTCAGGATAAAAATAAATAAATCTCCTATTTGTTTTAGGCAAAAGCATGGAGAAATATTTGTTTCTGACAGACATATGTGATCGGTTTTTGTTCATTTTCTTTTTGAGGTGGGATTGAGAAGAGGATACACATAAATATATGATGGGGTTTCAAAATTCATTCAAAAGGAGTCACTGAGAAGGTCTTATTTTCAGGTAACTTTGGTTTTTTTTTTAGAAAGTTTGGCAAGGAAGAACATTGTATGATTGGCACTTTAATATAAACGGACCAAATTAGCATTCTTTGAGTTATTTATGCAATCTGGAATGCAATTAGCCTTCTGCTTTTGCAGTAGAGAAAGTGATGCACCAAAGCACAACTTATGCGGAATTGCATATAGCACATCACATACAGTATATGAAGGAATGAGTAGAGATGTTCATATAGATTTCTAAACCTGGTGAACATTTGCACCACTAAAATTATATTAAGTGTTAATAGAATAGCACCGAGAGCTGTGGTGGCACAGTGGTTAGAATGCAGTATTGCAGGCTAATTCTGCTGACTGCCGACCGCCAGCAGTTCAGCAGTTCGAGTCTCACCGGCTCAAGGTTGACTCAGCCTTCCATCCTTTCGAGGTGGGTAAAATGAGGACCCAGATTGTTGGGGTCAATATGCTGAACTCTGTAAACCGCTTAGAGAGGGCTGTAAAGAACTATGAAATGGCATATTTCATATATAAGTGCTATTGCTATTGCTATCCAGGAGTGAAAAGAGGAAAAAGAGACATATTTTTGAAGAAGATGCAATAAGGGAAATAGATCGGTCTCTTTCCGGGAAGAATAAGAAAAGAAGTCACAAAAGCTCAATAATGGGCTCTTTGTTTTTTTTATATTTCTGAAATATAACTTCCATGCAGAAATCTTCATTTCTGAGCTTTAATTTATTCATTTTCAATGAGGAATAGGAACATGAGGCACAATGAATGGCAAGGTATATAATTTCAAGTACTTTCCCCTTGTTCTTCTTTTTGAGGCTGCAGAGATGCAGCTAAGATCAGCCAGGTTTCATAGCTTTTTCATTTCCTCTTCCCAGCTTCTCATCATCTGAAGATTTCATTTGGTGATGCAGGGTATTTTTTTTTTCTAAATCAGAATAGAATTTTAATTATATTTTGTTTAATCTCACGAGGCTCAGGCTTGAGTTGCTATGAATAAATATGCAGAAAGGCTCATTTATTATTCCATGATTCATGAAATCTTTATCCAAGGGGAACAGAGGGAATATGCGTATACTGTATATGTGTGTGTGTATGTGTGTGATACACACACAGAGAGAGAGACACACACACAGACACACAATCTCAGGGCAACCTGAATCCTTTGTTCTTTTCAAATACTGAACTTACTCGGTACTTATAGAATCATAGATTCACAGATACTATCATAGTGCTTGAAGTGTCCTATTCCTTATCTAGACATTTTTGAAGGTTAGGCAACATTTAAAGATACTGATCAGTTCCTTAGATTTGAATGGTAAAGAAAAACCTAATCTAGTATCATCAGCATACAGTTCTGATGGCACCACACTCCAAAGTTCTAAATGTCCTTCTTCAGTGGTTCCATGTTCCTGTTGAATGGTATGGGGAACAAGAACGAAACATATGCAACACTGCAGGTCAACAAACTAGGTGTTGAACTGTAGTTCCCCAGCTCTACTTTCCAGATGGTCTGACAAAAAGGACAAGAATCATTATAAAATAGTGTCCTACCAGATGACCCAAAAGAGAAAGATGCCAAAAGTTCAAGAGATCCAGGATGTCATAACCCCTCCATCCACTTTCTGATAAATTTAATTTAATTTAATTAATTTAATTAAAAGTTCGGCCTTCATTGAAGTCAACCAAAGCAGAGGTAACGTCTGCAGCAATTTATCTTAACTGAAATTAAACAAAGGAAAGATCTGAAGCCTCGGGAAGCGCATTCTGCCCTACAGGAATCTGCTGCAAGGTCTCCTATGCCACTTTTAAAGAAATGAGATGAGCCACAAAATAAAGCAGGAAAAGTAGAATTTCTGAAGTGTCTGCAAATGTTGTTTATTTCATCAGTGCCAATGTATTTTGGAGTAAACAACTCATCTAATGAAGTACTAAATATACCAGTTGCCTCATGAATGCAAATCCTCAAAGAAGAGGAGAAAAACGAGTGATGAAAATAGTGGTTTCCATTTTTAATTCACTTTGCTAGTTATCCACCTAACCTCCCACTTTCCTGGGAGCTATATGTTTTAACTTATCATCCTGAGCAAAAATGGACCGTACTGGAAAATAAAGCACAAACAGAGATGACGACCCTCATAAAATAATCATACCAAGGCCTTTCCTACATGGGGAGTGACCTCCAGGGAATGATTAACTACCAGTTATTAAAAGTTCCCACTGCGAAGGAGTTTGCATTTCCATGTTACTGATGCTTTGGAATTGCCGGAGGGGGTAAAATGGAAGATAGTTTCCAATGAGCTGCTGAATTTGGGCAGATTAATCCAATAGGTGAATTCTAAGCAACCAAAAGGAATTCATCCACAAAATACATCCAGGAGTTTATTTTAGTCTCCTGCTTAGTGAAGCAATTCTCGGGGATCTTAGGGCTTTAACTGAACACATTCTCTTTGAAAATAATATTCACAGAGCTATATGACATACTGCACATCTGCACAGGATGTTGCACAGGAAAAAAATAGTGAAAGAGAGGTCTGGTCTCACTCAAACAGAATTCAAAATAGTAGTTTAATAGTTTGCTCTAAGACTGGCTATAACACAGTTCTAATCCTCATGCACTTCTGAAGCTCATTGGAGGGCGCTGAGGTAAACACTAACTCACAGTCTAATCTACCTCACAAGGCTGTCATGATGCTAAAATGGGGGAAGTGAGTCAACCATGGATACAGCACTGAGCTCCCTGGAGGAAAGACAGGAAGCAATTAGAATCAATGAATAAACAACCGAATAAATAAACCGCCAAGGTGAATGGTGACTTTGAGATATGCATGGCTACTAGTCACTGTATCTAGAAGATAAAACTAAGATCTATAACTGAAGTCAGCATGCCTCTGAATGCTGATTGCTGAGGAATATTGTAGGATCCAATCTGGGTCGGTCACCGGGACTAGAGGCTTAAGTCTTCTGAGCTTTCGGACTTGTGCTGAAACCCATCCTCAGGGAATTTCCCTCATACTTGCTGCTCGAGAGAAGTTCCCTTAGGATGGGCTCCAGCAGGAGTCTGAAAGCTCAGAAGACTTAAGCTTCTAGTCCCAGTGACATCCCCTGACTGGATTCTGCAATATTATCCTGGGACATGTTTATTTGCCTTCATTCACTTAGGAATATCACCAGGAAGATTCTCTTAGTTTGATAGTTTGTGCACCTTCCATTGCCATCCAGTTGACCCTGGTGAACAAATTCTTTGTTAGACTCAGCAGAGCTGTTATCATCTGCTTTTTAATTCTATGCCAACATCCACTTGTTATTTCTCAATGGCTTTCTTTCATTATGAAAAAAGATTTCTGTTTTTCTATCTTATTTTTTAGTGCTCTTAAGAGAAATATTCTTTGTTTGTGGCATTTTTCAGCTGACCATCATTGGGGCGGGAGAAGGCATTTTCTTGTTGTTTTCTGTTACATATCTTCTCATCATTCTGAAGGCTTACTGGGTGCTCTCACTCTCTAATCAGAAAAAAAAAAAAGCAAAATAGGAGGGATTTGCCGCTGATGATGTCTTCTTTTGGGATTTAATTGAATGATAGAAAGCCAGAAAGACTGCAAATTAGAATAGAATAGAATAGGATAGGATAGGATAGGATAGGATAGGATAGGATAGGATAGGATAGGATAGGATAGGATCAGAGGTGGGATCCTACCTCTGATTGCCGGTGCGGTTAATCGCTGAGTTCGGCGCAGAGCCGAAGACGCTGCTCCCGTTCACGGAACGGGAGCTTTCCCCGGGCGCTTTCCCCGCCCGCATGGATGCCGCCAATTGCGTTCTTTTGCCCTCTGCGACTGCCCAAAGCGTTCCGCATGCGCAGAGGGCAAAAGAACGCAATTGGCGGCATCCATGCGGGCGGGGAAAGCGCCCGGGGAAAGCTCCCGTTCCGCGAACGGGAGCAGCGTCTTCGGCTCTGTGCCGAACTCAGCGATTAACCGCACCGGCAATCAGAGGTAGGATCCCACCTCTGGATAGGATAGAGTAGAGTAGAGTAGAGTAGAGTAGAGTAGAGTAGAGTAGAGTAGAGTAGAGTAGAGTAGAGTAGAGTAGAATAGAATAGAATAGAATAGAATAGAATAGAATAGAATAGAATAGAATAGAATAGAATAACAGAGTTGGAAGGGACCTTGGAGGTCTTCTAGTCCAACCCCCTGCTTGGCAGGAAACCCTACACCACTTCAGACAAATGATTATCCAACATCTTCTTAAAAACTTCCAGTGTTGGAGCATTCACAACTTCTGGAAGCAAGCTGTTCCACTGATTAATTGTTCTAACTGTCAGGAAATTTCTCCTTAGTTCTAAGTTGCTTCTGTCCTTGATTAGTTTCCACCCATTGTTTCTTGTTCTACCCTTAGGTGCTTTGGAGAATAGTTTGACTCCCTCTTCTTTGTGGCGACCCCTGAGATATTGGAACACTGCTATCATGTCTCCCCTAATCCTTCTTTTCATTAAACTAGACATACCTAGTTCCTGCAACCGTTCTTCATATGTTTTAGCCTCGAGTCTCCTAATCATCTTTGTTGCTCTTCTCTGTACTCTTTGTAGAGTCTCAACATCGTTTTTGCATTGTGGTGACCAAAACTGAATGCAGTATTCCAAGTGTGGCCTTACCAAGGCATTATAAAGTGGTATTGTTAGAGAAAAGCTTGTACAATGAAGTATAGAATATCCACACATAAATCTTGCCCACCCTGTAATGAAGTACTTAGAATACCAAACTCTGAGTTTGAGAATTTCACAGATAGTCTCTTCACCTTGAAAGCAATTCCAAAGTGATTTCTTTCTCATTAAACTGAATGAGAATTGATAGGGGGAAAAAGCTGTACAACATTAATTCTTCAGGGCACTCTTTCCCCAGTTTATGTTGTAATTAGCTTACTTCTTCTAAACTCACCTAGAAAAGAGAAAATACTAGGATATTATTTTCCAACACCTATGGAAGGTGCTTGGAAGAATTTACACACCAGTCCTTCTCAGTAATATTGATTACATAAAAGTGTAAAAAGGAAGGGGGAAGATGTGAACACGATTTTTTAAAAAAATCAAAGAAGTCAAGGGTAGGCAATCTGATTCCATAACTAAGGACAAGGAATTATAGAAATGGATAGAGGAGAGGAACAATGTGCCTATCCTGGCTTCTATGATGCTTAAAACCTGGACACTTTTGAGGATGCTTGTATAAGGAGGAAGAGGTGGTATTGTTGGGTGGTTAGAGAATTCCAAGTCTTTGGAAATCACAATCTAACATTTCCCAACTGAGCTCTCTTCAGACGTGCAAGAACTGCACCTCCCAGAACTCCTGGTCACACTAGCTTAGCATTTTAGGTATTGTAATCCCAACCCACCTGTGTATATGTGTACGTGTACCAGGTTTGGGAAGGCTACCAATCGATACTTCCTTGAAAACTGATGTAGGCTTTTAGCCATAATCAACCAGTCCTGCCATCACCAAACTTTTTTTTAATAGAAGAACAAATTTGCTTCATCGGAATAAAATGTTCTACAATGTGATTCAACCAGATTCCATAGGCAGCAGGAATCCAAGCCACAAGGAAGCAAAAATGGAAATAATTAAGGATCAATAGGTAGAAGAGAAAGGTAAAATGAAGTTATGATTCATTATTCAGTATTTCAGGGTAGGGAATAATTTGGAGAAATCTGATGAGAGTTGGAAAAGCCATTCACTGATATTTCAGGAGTACACCTTGGAAAAATATTCTTTATGCTTCTGATTAGTTTAAATGCTGCTCTCTTTTTAAAAAAAATATTGCCTTGTTTTGTCCAGCCATTTCTTCAAGACATCTCAGATGGGTCTGGTAGCTGTATGTCACAGGATCCTACAGAGTTTCAAAGAGGCACTTTGATTCATCAGCGCTTTGATCAATGTTCCCCTTCAAAAGGAAGCAGCAAAATTCTACACAGAAGAGCAGAGTAGCCCTCTTACTGAACAGAACATTTGGATCGGACTGGATCCATCTCCTTGAAGCAAAGGGCTATGTTAAAGAATACAGAATAACAGAGTTGGAAGGGACCTGTGAGGTCTTCTAGTCCAACCCCCTGCTTAGGCAGGAAACCCTATAGCATTTCAGACAAATGGTTATCCAATCTCTTCTTAAAAACTTCTAGTGTTGGAGCATTCACAACTTCTGGAGGCAAGCTGTTCCACTGATTAATTATTCTAACTGTCAGGAAATATCTCCTTAGTTCTAAGTTGCGTCTCTCCTTGATTAGTTTTCACCCATTGCTTCTTGTCCTACCCTCAGGTGCTTTGGAGAATAGCTTGACTCCCTCTTCTTTGTGGCAACCCCTGAGATATTGGAACATTGCTATCATGTCTCCCCTGGTCCTTCTTTTCATTAAACTAGACATACCCAATTCCAGCAACCATTCTTTATATGTTTTAGCCTTCAGTCCCCTAATCATCTTTGTTACTCTTCTCTGCACTCTTTCTAGAGTCTCCACATCAGGGGTGGGTTCTGACTTACCTCGCTGCTGGTTTGCTTCCTCACGTGCCGCGTGGATGCGCTGCATGGGGGCGCACGTGCGCGCGCGCAGTGCTAAAAATCCAGCTTCTGTGTGTGTGCAGAAGCAAAAAATAAGATGGCGGCTCCTATGGCACCGCCGAGAGAGCCGGTTCAGGGGCATGCCCAGCCGGCCATTGCTGCCGGTTCAGCAAGTGGGGGGAAATTCCCGCTACCAGTTCTATAGAACCAGTCCAAACCGGCAGGATCCCGCCTCTGATCCACATCTTTTTTACATCATGGTGATGCAGTAGAAGAGAGTTTTGTCTCCACCAAAGGATGTGCTCCATGCAAACTGACTGGGTATTATTCACACAATCTTACTCTGAACTCAGCCACACAGCTTCCTTTCCTCAGTTTTGAGATAGCCACTTTACCAATTATTTGCCAATTATTGACATAATATCTTCATCTTAGGGCCAGCCTGAGACAAAGTCATTTGGAAGAAAATTAAGGTTTTCTTGTGAACAAACTTCCTCTATGTAACTTTGTGCTTTTGTGGAGGTAGATCCTCAAGAACAGTATGCCAATGATCTGCAGGGCTCTAATTGGCTTGCTGGAAGAGCATCCTCTTCCATCCAGCCATGTGGCTCTGTAGTTCTGGGACAATTTCTCTTTTAACTGCTGAGGATAACACAGGCTCAACCACATTTGCTATTGGTAGCCTTGGCTGTTTCAATTGCTATTAGGGGAGAGAAGAGCAGAAAGGAAACCCTACCCTCTTTCTGCTGCTTGCTTTCCCCTCTCTACCCTTCCTCTGCATGGATCTCTTGCTCCCTCCCATCAGGAAATAGCAATAGCACTTAGATTTACATGCCACTACATAATGCTTTACAATACTCTCTAAGTTAGGGGTTTCAAACTCAAGGCCCGGGGGCTGGATCCGGCCTGTGGGGTGCTTAGATCTGGCCCCCAGGGCCGTCCTGGTAACAGTGAAGGATTGGCCCGTGGTGCCCGGAGTGCCTCTGCCAGCAAAAATGGAGCTCCCGAGCTCCGTTTTCACTGGCAGAGGGTTGCAGGAGGCTGTCGCAGATGAAAACGGAGCTCCGGAGCCCATTTTGACTGGCAGAGTGCTCGGCCTACCACAGGCATCGACACAAGTGACGTTGAGCTGCCCACACCCACCCCGGCCCCCGAGGTCAAACACAACGCTGATGCAGCCCTCAATGAAATCGAGTTTGACACCCCTGTTCTAAGTGGTTTACAGAGTCAGCATATTGCCCCCAACAATCTGAGGCCTCGTTTTACCGACTTCCGAAGGATGGAAGGCTGAGTCAACCTTGAGCCGATGAGGATTGAACTCCTGGCAGTAAGCTGAATTAGTCTGCCATACTGCCTTCTAACCACTGCACCACCCTTACCTCTCTTTTCGGATTGCTCTCATGATGTAGTGAGTATATAACATGACTTTAAAGGACAGAGGAAGATTGGTTACCAAGACACCAATGGAAGAATCAAGGTCAAGAAAGACTTGCAAGATTAAGTAACTATAGCTGTTTTAATAAAACTACCTTTAGGTCTGCACAGTAACTGTTTCTTAGTCTGATCTATTTTGTAGGGCTGACATCAATCTTTTCAAGTTGCAGCATGCTTCCCTTCTCCCCTCTTTTATCTTTATCTGAAATGCTTAGGTAATGGTCCTTTCCTCTGTCCTTCAAGTCTACATACTTGGTACATATGGGGCAGCAGCAGCAACAACACTCTCCAATGGCAGGTAAAGGCAGAGATCACCATAATAAAAGGTAGCTAAGACTCCATACTTGGGGTTGGGAGAGAAAGACAACAGTGAAGGGGGAGAGTCAACCTCTGTTTTCCATTCCCAGCAATAACACCATAAAAGATGCCCCCCACTCTTATATGACAGGACTTTGTTGGCCTAATTTTTGAGATGTGGCAAAGATAATTTGTTAGGCAGCAATTTCTGTCTGTCCTCTCCTTTGGAGGCCATGAGAAAAGTCCATCCCTGCCATTGTGGGGAAGATCTTTACAGTATATTGAAAAGAAGTGAACAAATGGGATGGTGGGGTGGGAATTGGTTGGGCCAAAATTATGGTAGTAGCTTCCATGCATTATTAGGGATTTAAATCTGCTTCTCTGTTGACTGCATCCACCAAGCTATCCATCACATCACACAACCTGACAATCCCCCTCCTCTCCCTATCTCCCCAGGTCTCAATGTTATCAACCTGATCTACTACAAACTTCAAAATCTGGATGTTAACAATCAAACAAGGGGAAATGGATGGAAACTGTTCTATCTAAATTGTGTTATTGATGTTGAGCCTCACACTGAAATAATTCAAAACTCTCCTTTTGAGTTCTCTCTTGCAAAAGGCCTAAGCAAGCAAGATGGTGGGGGTAGCAGGGTAGAAAGAGAAAAACAAGAGTCCAAGGCATGAAATAATCATAGCTGGAGAGCAGAACATATAGCTGCAGAAATCTACATTGCCATTAAGTGCCTAAAGTGCCTCACTGCAGAGTCATCAGGAAGGGTGTTTTTGCTTTTGTGCCAAGTGGGATGGACAGTGGTGGGTTCCTATCAGTGCGGTCCACTCTATAGCACCAATAGCGGCCCGCTGGTGACATCACAGTACCGGTGCAGTCGGTTGCCGGTCCCTGTGCACCGCCATTTAAATGTTTTTTTTTTAAAAAAAAAAATTTCTTCTGCGCGTGCCCAGAAGCCGAGCTTCCGGCACTGTGCATGCGCTGCCTTCCTACCCCACAGTGAGTCCAAGCAGGGGAGGATGGCTGAGGGAGCGTGTGAGATGCTGAAAGAACGGGCGGCAGGAGCTATCTCCATTCCCCTCCCTTCAGCAGTCCGAGAAGCCACGAACGTGCGGTGATGATCGTAGGCATTTTCGCACATTTGGGGCTTCTCGAGCTGCTGAGGGGAGGGGAAATGGGTGGCAGGACCTATCTCAGTTCCTCTCCCTTCAGCAATCCGAGAAGCCACGAACGTGCGGTGATGATCCTAGGCATTTTCGCACGTTTGAGGCTTCTCGAGCTGCTGAGGGGAGGGGGAATGGGCGGCAGGAGCCTAGGATCATCGAATGGGGAGAAGCATTCAGGCCGGACGGAGCCTCCTAGAAGAACCGCTGCCGCGGTCTTGCTGCTCCTGCTGCGGGGGCTGCGTTACAGGAATCCACCCCTGGGGATGGAGGTGAGGAACAAACATATTTAGCACAATCACACAGTCTACAAAAAATGGGGGGGGGATGCTGCCTAAAACAATACCCAGAAGGAAGAGAAACCATGTCCTGATCACTTTGGAAAGATCTTCAAATAGTCTTATGAAATTTGCAGGCAAGCAACCCCAACTTCAGGCTTGTAGGATAGCAAACCATGGATGCTTTAAAACTGGTTTTCTTAAATTGCCTTCATGCAAGAGAGGGAAAAAATGTCTGGAGGACAACCTTGCAGTGATCTGTTAGTCTTAGATGAGAAAGCTGCAGTTCACCCTCATATCAGGGCAACAGCAACAACAGAACCTTGTTGCTTATTATGGTAAACTGAGTATGAAGATTCCATAAAGAGATGGCTTAAATTAAAATATCATCTAGAATGTGTTGGCCATAGGGATGCAACATAATAGATGTTCTTCGTGTAAAAAAAATCTCAATTTCAATCTTCGGCATCTTCTAGTAGTTTTACTAGAACATTGGCCTCAAATCTTGGAAGGCTACGGCCAGATGATATGACCCAAATGATCTTGGGGTATATTATTGACCTATTCAATTTACACCCTACCTTTCCATTAAAAAGAGCAAAAATAATATTATCATCCTTAAAATTAATACTAAAGATGATTAATAATTAAAAGTCTAGCAAAAAAAGGTGCATTTTTAAAGAAGGGATATCGGTTTTGGAAGCCATTGTTTCTGTTTGCTTCAACTGCCACATATTTTAACCTGGGAAATTGGGAGGGTTTTTTTTTGTTGTTTATTTATTTATTTATTTATTTTGGTTTTCTTATATGCCGCCCAACTCCCGAGGGACTCAGGGCAGCGTACAGCAGAAAAAATACAAGAATAACCAACAATAAACATTGCTTAAAATCAAATATAAAAATTAAAAATTCAATATTAAAACCATCCAGCAACCATACATACCCGGGGGTGAGCTCGAGTGGATTAAGCTCTACCTCCAGCCTGCAGGAAAAGCCATGTCTTAACGGCTTTTCGGAAGACCAGCAGGGTGGGGATGGTTCGGGCCTCTGGGGGAAGTTGGTTCCAGAGCACGGGGCCCGCCACAGAGAAGACCCTCCCCCTAGGGCCCGCCAGCCAGCATTGCTTGGCCGACGGGACCTGGAGGAGGCCAACTCTGTGGGCCCTAACCGGTCGAAGGGAAGTTGTTGTTGTTGGAGCGGTAGAAACTTAGTCACAACAAAATTCTTTTCTCAAGGACAAATGCCTGCACCTGTCTGGAGACTGTATCCAGTTGAATGTGAAGATTTGATTGGACCATGTGATGAGCTTGTGGGTGTGGGACAGGGTTGTGAACTTTCAACTGGGTGGGGAAACCCTGGAAGCTTTCAGATTCGGGTTACCCCAGATGTGCCAACATGACATCTCTAATAATTTGAGGAACTTCTAGCTTCGGAGTTTTATTTCATTGGAGGTGTTTTCTGGAACCCTTCCATTAGATAGAATTTTCTCATAAGGTTATTTTGGAGAAGACTCCCATGCAAGTTTTAACATTCAGACAAATTCAAATAGGAAAGAAGGTCCCTTGGATGACCAGTTCAAGCCATTTATGGATTTCAATTGTGCCTGTGAAGTAATTAACAACCATTATAGATCTTTCATACAGGCATCACGTCATCCCTCTATCTTCCACTAGCTACCAGTCTATCTGGGGTAGTCTCAGGTGAAGCATGTTTGAACAATCTGGATATGGTCTAATTAAAATGTAGACCTGTATGGCAGCTTCTTGCATTACTAAACACAATTCTCTGTAGATAACCTGTCTCTATAAGTAAGCAGAAATCAACAATATCTCTTATGTACATAGACAATTTTTAAAAACAAAGGAAAAAAACACCTCAAAACTTAACAGCATATTTGTTCTCATGAATATGTTCCAGCAAAAAAAAGTAGACGGATTTATTACATGATGTTAAGAGAATAAAAGACCTTTATAGCAAAATCCAGTCCAATCATCCACAACTGCTTAATCTGATGATAATAGAATAGAATATAGAATAGAATTCTTCATTGGCCAAGTGTGATTGGACACACAAGGAATTTGTCTTTAGTGCATATGCTCTCAGTGTACATAAAAGAAAAGATACATTTGTCAAGAATGGTTGTCATAGGGTTCAAGTAAGCAATCAGGAAACAATCAATATGAATATAAATCGTAAGGATACCAGCAACAAGTTACATTCATACAGTCATAAGTGGGAGGAGCTTGGTGATAGGAACGATGAGAAGACTAATAGTAATAGTAATGTAAATAAGTATAGCAAACTCTTACCTCGGACAATGATGTTAGTGGACTTCTTTGCTGGATTCCCCACGTTGTTGTTGGCAATGCAGCTGTAGGTGCCAGCATCATCAGAATTGATAGCAGGGATGGTCAACGTCCCACCTTTCAGTATTATCTTCTCAGGTAAGGTACCAATAGATCTTACCCAGGTTAGGGTTGGGAGTGGCTCACCACCTGTTGTGACACAAACCAAAGTGATGGCTTCTCCAGGGTTCACCACAATGGGATCATCCACCAATAGCTTGATTGAAGGAGAGGCTGTAAACAGACCACAATGATAAATCAATCCTGGTTCAATAATAATAATAATAATAATAATAATAATAATAATAATAATAATAATAATAATAATAATAATAATAATAATAATAATAATAATAATAACAACAACAACAACAACAACAACAACAACAACAACAACAACAACAACTTGGAAGGGACCTTAGAGGTCTTCTAGTCCAACCCCCTGCTTAGGCAGGAAACCCTACACCATTTCAGACAAATGGTTATCCAACATCTTCTTAAAACTTCCAGTGTTGGCGCCTTCACAACTTCTGGAGGCAAGCTGTTCCATGGATTAATTGTTCTAACTGTCAGGAAATTTCTCCTTAGTTCTAAGTAACTTCTCTCCTTGTTTAGTTTCCACCCATTGCTTCTTGTTCTACCCTCAGGTGCTTTGGAGAATAGTTTGACTCCCTCTTCTTTGTGATAACCCTGAGATATTGGAACATTGCTATCATGTCTCTTTTCATTAAACTAGACATACCCAGTTCCTGCAACCGTTCTTCATATGTTTTAGCCTCCAGTCCCCTAATCATCTTTGTTGCTCTTCTCTGCACTCTTTCCAGAGTCTCAACATCCTTTTTACATCGTGGCGACCAAAATTGAATGCAGTATTCCAAGTGTGGCCTTGCCAAGGCATTATAAAGTGGTATTAACACTTCACGTGTTAATAGTAAAGAGATAGATTATTATTGAATAAGGCAGGGGTGACAAACTGGGCCGGATGTGTCATGTGCAGGCCACGTCCACACCCAGCTCCGCGAAGGGAAAAAACATTGTGATACATCATGTGACGGCAACGTGACGTGGCGAGTTTGACACCCATGGAATAGGGCAAGGTAACATTTTTAATTCAATTTCTTAAAATATATCCTCAGATGCATGGGGATTGAAAATAATCACTTTCCTGCAACTCATTAAAATAGCTATGTCATTCCTGAGGCCCGTATAGCTGATTAAACACATTGCAGACCAGATACTATGTTCATACCATTCTCCATACTCCAATGTAGTGCACAGCTCTATCACTCTATCCAACATGATTGTATTGTGAGAAATGCCACATAATTTATATTTCGGGGCCACTATTTGCCCCTTCCAAGTAAATTAAATAATCCCCCCATACATATACACACACCTGCAAGGAATGTGAATCAACGGTGGGTTGCTACTGGTATGGCCCGGTTCTATGAACCGGTAGTGGTGGCGGCAGGAGGCTCCGCCCACCTACCCCGGATGTTTCCGCACATGCGCAGAAGTGTCGCACGTGCGCGCAAGCGGGCGAACCGGTAGCGACGGGATTTGCAACCCTTTACTGATGTGAATGTTTTAGCTCAATAACATTTTCCATATATTTCCTGATCAGGAGAGGGGAAAAAAGTCCTAGACAGATACAAATCTATGAATGGTATATAGATAATGAAAGAATTTGTTTTCAGGAGATGCCTGTTCAACCTTCACCTGAAGGCTCCAGAAAGGGAGAACCACTACTGTTCAAGGTGATTGGTTTCAGTGGCAAGTTGCTCTTATTGTCAATATCCTTCTTCTCAGTAACTTGAGCTCATTAAATTTAGTCCTGTCCTCTGGATCAACTGAGAAGGAGCATTTGCCCTCTCCTACATGACAAACCTTCAGGCTTTTGAGGGTGATATTGTATTCCCTTTCTTTTTCAGCTACTGGCTCAGCTTCTATTCCCTTCCCATTTTCTTCATAAGATTTATTTTCTTACACTGCCTTTATTTTCTCTCTCTGAACTCATTCTGCTGTTCCTACTAAGGCTGTGCAGTTTTGAGATTTGATGGTGATTCAATTGAAAGCATTCAATTGAAAACAGTCCAGCAAAGGCAGTCTGAAGGAAATGGGTGGTTTAGAAATAGGAAATAATAAATAAATAAATAAAATAAAAGCAATGCAACACTCTCCCCTACTTCTAAAAGCAAAGCAAAGCAGCTGTACTGCTCTCTTTTAAGTGCTCCTGAGGACTCCTCCAACTGTTTCTGTAGCCAGAAGAGGCATCCAAATGACACAGTGTTCCTTGTTAAGGCAAAAGGCATCTTGCAGAAGCAATCGAAACAATCGAGAGAGTCCAGAAATATTTCACTAGAAGAGTCCTCCACTCCTCTGCTCGCAATAAAATACCTTATTCCACCAGACTTGAAATATTGGGATTAGACAATTTACAACTACGTTGCCTCCGATCTGATCTAAATGTAGTTCATAAAATCATATATAAAAAAGTCCTTCCTGTCAATGATTGCTTCAGCTTCAACTGCAACAATACAAGAGCACATAATAGATTCAAACTTAATGTAAACCGCTCCAAACTCGACTGCAGAAAATACGACTTCAGCAACAGAGTGATCAATGCCTGGAATGCACTATCTGACTCTGTGGTTTCCTCCCCAAACCCCCAAAACTTTAACCTTAGACTGTCTACAGTAGACCTCTCCCCATTTCTAAGAGATCTGTAAGGGGTGTGCTTAAGCGCACCACTGTGCCTACCGTCCCTGTCCTACTGTCCTATTGTCCTCTATTATCGGTACTTTTTACTTATGTTATGTTTATACAAACAACTACTATCCTGTACATGTTTGACAAATAAATAAAATAAATAAATAAAATAAAACTCCAGCCTCCTCCTCACAGACCTAATTCCTACATCCTTCTACTTGCTTACTTACTTAATAGAATTGTAAGGTCATGGAGTTGAGCACTGAAGTCTAATCGCAGATGCCTGCATCAAATTAGGATTGATGGCACACATACAGTGACATCAAGATGCAAATTACATAGAGTATTGCGGGCAAACTCTGCCCACAGCCTGGAGTTCGATTCTGACAGGGCTCAAGTTGATTCAGCCTTCCATCCTTCTAAGGTCAGTAAAATGAGGACCTAGATTGTTGGAGACAATACGCAAATAATGCTTACACTGTAAACTACCCAGAGAATGCTGTAAAGCACTATAGGGAGGTATACAGTATAAGCTTGAATGCTATTGCTATACAGCATCCTAATGTAGTATGTATGTAATGTAGTAATATGGTAGGTAATATAATGTAGTATGTATGTAATGTAGTAATGTGATAGGTAATATAATGTAGTATGTATGTAATGTAGCAATGTGGTAGGTAATATAATGTAGTATATATGTAATGTAGTAATGTGATAGGTAATATAATGTAGTATGTATGTAATGTAACGTAATCAGAATTAATTAGAGCATCTTTCGGAAACTTCACACAGAGGAGGTATTCACTTACCTTCCCTACTACTTCGCAAATGTGAGCATGTGCGGCATGCACGCATATGCATGGCTTCAAAATGTGCCTAAATAGGATGGCAAAGCGCCGGGGCGGGTGGGCAGGCCCACCCGCAGGTCGGTACTATCAGTTCGCCCGAACCGGTACGAACCGGCAGAATACCACCTCTGAATGTAATGTAATATGTATATAATGTAGTAATAGTAGGGTTGTATTACTATTATCCTTCTCATCTTGTCTATTATCTTCTACTATTGGTATCATATGATTATATTACTTTGTTGTTTGTATGTACACTGAGAGCTTATGTACTGGAGACAAATTCCTTGTGTGTCCAACCTCACTGGGCCAATAAAGACTATTCTATTCTAATGTCCAGCTCAAATAGGGAATGCACATTCATTACATCATGATGTGGGACTGCCCTTCCATGAGAGTATCTGCCTATTCTACCAGGTCTGATAGGGTAGGGAAAGCATGCTCTAAGTTACATCTCTATAATTTTGCCACCTAGAGAAATCTTGGAAGCATGCCTCCTCTGAGGCTGCTCATACCTTATGGAAAACCTTCACCTCAGTGAGTTGGCAGGTCCTCACCTGCTTATCCTTCCAGAAGGTCATCAAGATCTGGCTTTTTACCCAAGCTCTGGGACAGAATGAAGATATCTGGAGCTGGCTGTGGGACATCCCAAAAGGACCACTGAGGAGCCGGATTTTTATTCTTATGGTTTATGATTTTATAGTTATTAGGTTGTATTGTTGTGAGCTGCCAGAGCTGGGTTTAAGATGGGTGGCCATATAAATCTTTTAAATAAGTAAATAACAATGTCATGGCTCATATTTTTTCACTTACACAAGTTGCTTCCCCCTGGAGATACTCATGGTTCAACTCTTGAACAGTACAGGAATTCAAATCCCAAAGCATCATGAAGAAATATCTGTCCAGCTTTTGTTCCAACATAGGCCAGCAAAGAGATGCTTATAACCAGCTATTTAAAGCATTTATTAAACTCTTGGAATGGCTCACACAGATCAATAATACAGTATGTTCTTCTTTGCCCTCAGACTTAACAGCCAAAAGGATGGAACCTTACAGCAGTGATTTTTCCAATTAGTTGGAATGCAGTGGGGAAAAAATGGGATCAAGAAGGAAAAAAGAAAAGAAAAAAAAGCTCAGGTAAGTTGCAGTTCTTGAAATGACTAGCTGGGGCAAAAATCTTCAGTAGTTTAATGTAGCTGTTCTCTAAGTAGAAGAGGAAGAATAATTCTCCTTCTCTCACCATTTGTTTCCAAGCCTGCTGAAAAGGTTGCTGTTACTGATAGATGAAAAGTAAGAAATGTCTGGGGCCCAGAAGACAAAAAAACAAAACAAAACCCAATATGTGACAAATTATGAACAAGCTTTGTCTGACGCACATTGTTGGCCTGTTGGCTGAACTGTGATGTTTTCTTTAGGAAGAAACGTGACTTTGAAGGTCTTCAGATTAGGGTCTGCCTCAACCAATGCCCAGAAAGACATATTCTTCTGGATGGCCAGATTGTGGCATCTTCCTACCCCCATGCTGTGTGGCTTGCGCCCTTTCTAAAAATGCTGTGCCACAAACACACTCAATTGCTACGAAGAAGAGTTCAAAAGCCTGGAGAACAAAAGATAATGCCCAGCTGAAAACCCACAGCTTTGCTCAGTTTAATGGGTCTCAGAATACTTCAGATGAAAGCTTGTTGTGCGTCAGGGGAAGGAGGGGGTCAAAGAGGTCCACGGTAAAGAAAAAGAATGCATGGTGCCTATTTCATCCCAAAGCACTCAGAAATAACAACTGTGGGGGAATAATGATAGATGGCATGTCTTGGAGGGAGAAAATATGTACAAAGGGCCTAAGAGGTCTAGCTGATACTAAGTAAACAGGAAGACAACATGCACAAACACACACAAACCAAAATCATGCCATTATATCCTCAAAGCAACAGAGGCCTGACTAAAGGCACACAAATCAAAGGAAAAGCAGTAGGCCCGATCCACTTAGAAATTGATACAAAATAGTCTAACAACAACACAAACTGTGTGGACGTATTTCCACCTGGATTGTTCATGGGGAAATCTGTGATGTTAAAAAAAAAGTCAAGATGGCAGCCATGATTGTGTGCTTCATGCTCGGCCCGTAGTTTATGTGTGAAATGAAATGAGATGAGTATGAGATGAAAAGTGAGGTACAAATGCAATGAAAGAAGGATTAAATATAAGCAGGTGGATTTCTAGGAGGGAGGGGGTGGATTCCAGAGGAGTAAAAGGCAACTCAGTCTGGGTAGTCAATCAATTCAATTTATTATCAATTCAATTTATTACAGCCATAGACCAGAACAAATAAAAACACTCCATAAATATACAATTAAAAATTCTACTATAAAATAATAAATAACAGCTAAAATGTATGATAAAATCCAGTCTGTCAATTATACATGGTCTAATTATACTAAAATTACAATCCATAAACTGTGTGGCCCATTGTCAGTTTAATACTAAAACGGGAAAGGAATAAGCAGTGCAACGAGTTTGCCACATTGTTGTATAAAATAGCTATGGTTTCCGATGAATCCCCAGTGCTGCTGCGCAGAATCTAGCCACCTGCGCTGTAGTTATGGATTGTTTGTCCTTAAGCAGCCACTGGAGATAAGCAGTGTCGGAACAGCCAGGCTACTTAGCAATTATTGGAAGAATATGGTGGGTTTTTAAAAAAAATCTCTCTGTAAAAGGAACATTGAAGGAGTATGTGACCAACGGTCTCCACCTCTCCTGAGCCACAGGAACAGAGTCTTTCAGTCAACGGTATCCTTTTATACTTGCCATACAGGACGGTCGATGGAAGAACATGGCACTGTGCGAGCGAAAATGTTGTGGCCCGCCAGCTGCCAGTGGAGCTGGAGGCAGACTCGGATGATGGGGAGGTTGGGGAGGAACTTGGGCTAGTCCTGGAGTCTGGGGAAGACTCTGATGGATGCTCTGCGTTGGAAGCAGAGAAAAAGCCAGGGCCATCCAACATTTCCCAGCTGGCTTCAGAGTCGGAAATAAGTGGGGAAGAAGAACAGCTGGGGCCTGTTTCAGATGTGCATATGTGCAGAGCTATCAGGAGAGGAGAACAAGAGCCGACTTAGGAAGAAAGGCACACGTGGATGCTGAATAGCTGAATAGCTGAATAGGGGAATAAACAGAAGCAAAAGGCGAGTGGCGTCGTAGGAGACAACCGTTCAGATTTCGTTAGGAAGATTTGCTCATCGTGGTTCGTGCCTCAGAGACTTCTTGCCAGGAATTAATATACAGCTTTGTGGCTGCCTGGCAATTATTCAAGGACTGATAAGGTCTGTACTGTAATGTCCGAGAGCACCACTAGGAGGCTCCCAAAGGAGCGGGAAATACAGGCACTGTGATTGGTGGATGCTTGTTGTTCAGGGGGTATAAATAGAGAGCTGTAAGACAGAAGCTGCCTCCTGTCAGTTGTGTTCCTCTGTTAAATAAACGTTACGGTTAGAGTTCCTCAAGTCTCGTCTTTTCCCTTCACGACACAATACTGGCGACGAGGAAGGTAGAACACCACTCCACTCAGGAAAGGCTGCAGCGGACTGAAGGTGAGGCGAGTGCCTGTCAGTAAAAGACTTAATAATCACCACAGGAAGAATGGCCACGCAGCATACGTTTGCCCCATTTAATCCGCCTAGGGAGACATGGGCATCCTATGTAGCCCGATTCGAATGTTTCCTCATTGCTAATGAATTCACAGGGCTGTCTGGAGATAGAAAAAGGGCTTACTTTTTGGGATTTTGCGGGACAGAAATGTTTGAAACAGCCCAAGCCCTGTTCGCCCCACGCTCCATTCATAGCATTCCGTGGGAGGAGTTCATGGAGAAGCTGAAGGACCACTATGCCCCCCCTCCATCAAGATGTGCAAGGCGTTATGCCTTTTATCACAGGAATCAGAAGGAGGGGGAAACAGTGAATCAGTTTGTGGCTGCACTCCGTAGAGCCTCTCTCTATTGCGAGTTCCAGAATTTGGAGGATTACCTCCTAGACAGGCTTGTTTTTGGGGTGCGTGACAGCCGACTGAAGAGACGTCTCCTTGCCATGCATGGGCTCACGTTCTCAGTTGCCCTCGCTGAGGCACGTGCGGCGGAGATGTCAAACCAGTCCCTCGCTGAAATGGATGACACAGGCGCTACCGCACCTGCCACACACACCTCGGCTACTAACGCTATAGGAAGCCTACCTGAAGACCTTGAGCGGGCTTTAGCCATTGACGATGAAGTATGCCGCATAGCTGAGAACCAGAAGGATGCTAGTCCGAGGAATCGCCCCCCCCATCCCGTTCACCTTGCAGGGGTTGCGGGGGGGATCACCTAAGAGCCCAATGTAAATTTCAAGACGCAATTTGCCGACGATGTGGCCGCAGGGGTCACCTCGCGAGGGTTTGCCGTTCCGGAAGGCCCCCAACGACTCCTACATATCGAGAGACAGCACCAGCCAAACAACGAAGACAGCCATGGGGGCCCCAAGTGAGAAGAGGGGGCTGCTACGCAATCTATCGCTCAACCGACATCAGCTCTAGCATCATCAAACAAAACCAGCTGTCCCCAAGTGAGAAATTTACTGTAACTGTATTGCTCGGCAATAAGCCATGCCCTATGGAAGTGGACACAGGTTCCGCTCTGTCCATTGTGTCGTGGAGCACGTTAAAGCGCATTTTCCCGAGAGCATCAAAGAAGCGCCTTGAGCCCTGCCCACTATTCCTTAGAGACTACCAGGGGTCTACCATTCCTATAATAGGCAAGGGAAAGTTCCCCGTTCAATTTAAAACATTTTCAGGCAAATTACCCCTTGTTATAGTGGATGGTCCCCTCACAAGCCTTTTGGGATTAGATTGGTTCCCTGCCCTCGGCCTCACATTGGAGGGCATTAATGCTGTCAAGGGGGAGGATGTAGGAGCAATGATGGCCGCAGAGTTCCCGATGGTTTTTGATGGCAAATTGGGAAAATACACGGGCACCCCCGTATCATTCAGCCTTGATCCACTTGTAGCCCCAATCCGCCTCAAGCCGAGGAGAGTCCCCTTAGCGCTATTGCCCGAGGTGGATGCCGAGATAGACCGCCTTTTGCAGCAAGGAATATTAGAACCTGTAGATCAGGCGCGATGGGAAACACCTATCGTCACACCGGTCAAGCCTGACGGGTCTATTAGATTGTGTGCAGACTACAAGTGCACTGTGAACCGCGCTCTGCAGTCCCACGCTTACCCAGTACCCATCGTCCACCATCTGCTTCACTCCTTAGGGGGGGGAAACATTTTCGCAAAGTTAGACTTGTCACAGGCGTACCAACAACTGCCTGTGGACAATTTAGCTGCAGAGGCTCAGACCATCATTACTCACAGGGGCGCCTTCCGCTGCCGCCGCCTGCAATTCGGTATTTGCACCGCCCCTGGGATCTTCCAAAGTCTCATGGAACGTCTTTTGCATGGAATTCCAGGGACGGTGCCATACTTTGATGATGTTTTGGTCACCGCTTCATCCCGATCTGAATTGCTGTCGCGAGTGCAAGCAGTACTGTCCAAATTTCAGTCAGTTGGCTTGAGAGTCAAACAGAACAAATGCGTTTTTGCAACACACAGTGTTGAGTTTCTAGGGTTCTTAGTTGATTCTAAGGGGATCCACCCCACAGCTAATAAAATCAAAGCTATAGTGGAAGCCCCCGCTCCAACATCTAGAACGGAACTGCAGGCATTCCTCGGCCTTTTAAATTTTTACGCGATTTTCCTGCCACACAAAGCAACTGTAGCGGAACCATTGCATAGACTACTGGACGCCCGGTCCCCGTGGCATTGGGGGGCCAGGGAGGCACAGGCATTCACTGCAGTCAAGCGTCTCCTCACATCGAATACAGTTTTAGCACAATACAGTACCATCTTACCGCTAGTCCTTGCATGCGATGCATCTCCCTACGGGGTGGGGGCTGTACTTAGCCATCGCTTACCTAATGGGGAGGAGGCCCCCATTGCTTTTTTTTCCCGCACCCTAGCTGGCCCTGAGCGTAATTACGGCCAGATTGATAAAGAAGCTTTAGCGCTGATAGCGGGGGTGCGCAGATTCCATCATTACATTTATGGCCGTACCTTTGATCTCGTAACTGACCATCAGCCACTCCTGGGGTTATTAGCTGGCAACCGTCCTACTCCTCAGATTCTTTCGCCTAGAATGACTCGATGGACCGTGTTCCTCGCCAACTATGACTACAGGTTGATCTACCGACCTGGACGCCACATCTCCCACGCCGATGCCCTCAGTCGCTGCCCCCTACCTATCTTACTTGAAGATCCAGCCCCAGCATCAACAGTACTGCACATCAGCAACATCAACCTACAGATCTCCGCTGCTGACATCGCCCTGGCCACGGCACGTGATCATCTTTTGTCTAAAGTCATGACTTGGGTTTTGAGGGGGTGGCCTGTGGACACAGTGGCTGTCGAGTTTGCACCATTCATAGCGCGCCGGTTTGAACTTTCTGTGATGCGGGGATGTTTATTGTGGGGGGAGCGGGTGATAATTCCACAACAATTTAGGAGACAGACCCTGGATCTTTTGCATCGGGGTCACCCCGGCATCGTCCGTATGAAGGCTTTGGCCAGGGGATATGTCTGGTGGCCGGGGCTTGACAGGGACATAGAACACCGAGTATCCATTTGCTCCCCTTGCCAGGAAAACCGTGCAGCCCCACCAAAGGCCACCCCGCAGAAGTGGGAAACTCCTGCTAGCCCGTGGTCACGTATTCACGTGGATTTTGCGGGCCCGGTTAGGGGCCAAATGTTCTTAGTGGTAGTTGATGCATTCTCCAAATGGCTGGAGGTCCGTTTAATGTCCACCACCACCTCAGATGCATTAATTAGATGTTTGGAGTCGTTATTTGCGACACATGGTTATCCAGATGTATTAATCTCGGATAATGGTCCTCAATTAACATCCACAAGGTTTGAGGGTTATCTGGCGGGTTTAGGAATCAGACATGGGTTGATTGCACCATGGCACCCAGCGGGAAACGGGATGGCCGAACGCATGGTCCGCACAACAAAGGAGACCCTCACAAAGTTAGGCCCAGGGGATTGGCAAACGAAAATAGCAGAATTGCTCCTCACACAGCACACCACCCCGTGTGTAGCCACCAATAAGACGCCCGCAGAATTGCTCATGGGCAGGCGGCTACGAACCACACTTGACCGCCTGCATCCCCAATACTCAACGGAAAAACCTCTCGATTCGGCCCGACCAGGTCGTTCATTCCAGATTGGGAGCCCAGTGTATGCCCGTAATTACACAGGTAGTCCTCTATGGGTCCCCGGGGTGGTCGTGGCTATTTGCGGGCCCTGCTCATATAGAATCTTGTTAGAGAATGGCCAGGAGTGGCACCGCCACCTCGACCAAATTCGGTCCCGTTGGGGGGAATTGGCTGACTCCAGCCCCGTACCTGTCACTGACAATGACCCACCTGAGGAGGAAGGGAGTCATGCCAAAGAGTCTGTACCGCAACCAGGGAGTCAGTCCCATGCCGCAAACTTACCTGATTCTGACACTGGGAACGACGGGGAGCACACGCTAGCCCCAGCGATGGATCTGGACCAGCCACCTGTCAGCAGGGGGCCGGAGGGTTGCCCTACCGGAGTCCTAAGAGAGCTGAGAAGGTCTAGTCGTATTAGAAGGCGTCCGGCGTACCTAGCGGATTACTCATGCTCCAACTTAGGGGGAAGGGGTGTAATGTCCGAGAGCACCACTAGGAGGCTCCCAAAGGAGCGGGAAATACAGGCACTGTGATTGGTGGATGCTTGTTGTTCAGGGGGTATAAATAGAGAGCTGTAAGACAGAAGCTGCCTCCTGTCAGTTGTGTTCCTCTGTTAAATAAACGTTACGGTTAGAGTTCCTCAAGTCTCGTCTTTTCCCTTCACGACACAATATGTACTTCAGTTAACCCTTGGAAGGATTCTTGCCTGGACTTTTCTGTGTGGGATTGCCATGCTAAATAAAGAAGGGCTTTTCGGGACAAGGAGTTTTTCTTGGTTCTGCTAAGGCTGGGTCAGAACAGAAAATGCTTTCCGATGGTTTGCTGACTCCAACTGGCTAAGATAGCTGACAGGAGTAAAAACATATCTAATGGCGTCTGGAGAGAGTCTGCATATTATGTGTGAGAGAAAGAGGATGAAGACAGCTTCTTCCTAATAGTTCACAGAGTATATTGTAGATGCAGATTGTTGAATCCTTACTTTTGGTAAGATTGATGTCAGGCCCAAACCCAAGAATGATATGTAGTGAATCTTCCAAGCTCTTATTGTTTAATACCTATAGACTGGTGCTGGAGAAGGGTCCTGCATGTTTCTTGGACAGCAAAGATGACCAATAAGCAAGTACTGGAGAGCATAACACCAGATATATCATGGGAAAGACAAATCACAAAACTATGTCTCATTGATTTTGACCATGCCATACATGGGAATTTGCTGGAGAAAGCAATTATGTTTGGAGGAGTTAGTGGTGAAAGGAAACCGGACTACCAAACAACATGGTGGCTGGACACTATCAAAGCTGAC